>AYEL01071593.1:0-48503 GCA_000484575.1 Olivierus martensii
TCATCAAGAATGTAAATATATAAGAATTTTTTTTATCCGATACCCGAAATCATGAATAATTTGAAAAATTACGTATTGTTTATATATGCAAATTAGGCCTAATTGCTTTCGTATTTTTTTTCTTTTATTCTTTTGATTCTTCATCCAAAATTAAAAAAGGGTATCAGAGTACGGTATATTGCCGACAAAATCCAATTTTTTCGTGTCAAAATGTTAAAATTCAAAAAAGTTGTGACAAAAAACAATAAATCATAATTTTTTTAAATGGCCGCGCTATAATGGTAGACCAATAAAAAAAATATTTT
Source organism: Olivierus martensii (assembly GCA_000484575.1). Taxonomy (NCBI): domain Eukaryota; kingdom Metazoa; phylum Arthropoda; class Arachnida; order Scorpiones; family Buthidae; genus Olivierus; species Olivierus martensii. The sequence continues at coordinate 306 of AYEL01071593.1, forward strand.
TCAGGAGCGCAAAGGGTTAATAAAATTTAACAGTTGATTTAAGTGTTTAACATATATGAATTAACGTTTATATTTTAAGTGATAAATGTTAAAAATTAATGCATTTTGCATTGAAAACTAAAAACATAAGCAAATTAAAGCCCTTTAATACAAGAAAAGGCAATGAATATGTTTATTACAATTAAATTATCTTGATGACATGGAACATAGATAATTTGATAATGAATATATAATTGAAAAAATGGCAATCTTTATAAATTCACAAATCATTTTAAAAGTATGCATAATTTTAATTTGATTGAACTGTTTTGAAAGTTAAAATTGGAACAAACAAAAATTATTAAAAAAATATAATTTTATAATTTGATTATACAGGGTGGAAGAAAAGTTTATACCCCTCCAAATAACTTGATAAATATCATAATTTCAAAAATCTGTTAATGTCAACAAATAGGAAATCATGGGTGGGCTCCTGGTGATGACATTCAAATGAACTGACTATGCAAATGATGACACTTGCAAACCCTATCTCATAAACTGTAACACGTAGGGAAAAATTTCCAATTGTAAATTTGGTCAGCATTCAATTCTGAACTCTAAAAAACTTCATCAAAATTGGATGAATAATTCACCCAAAAATGAAAACAAAAACATTTTTGCATGAAAAAGGTTGGCACTTATTTTTGACATGTAAATAACAAACCAACACCAAAATATAATAACCCAAATCAATAAATTGAAAACACAGAGCCTAATCAACAATAAAAAAAAACTAATCAAAGTTGAGCTCAAAATGTCTTCTGCCAGCACTTAAGTACAGTTGAGCATGATATTAAATGGAGTTCTTCAGAGCCTTTAGAGTGTCAGTAGAAATCTTTGTACAAAAAGTAATGATGTCATCTTGAAGATCCTCTATTGTTTATTATACAAGAATGAAAGTTATGACCTCATCAACTGCTGTTTATAGGCAACCTGATCTTGGGCATTTCAAAAAATTGACATATGATAGATCTAAGTGTTTGCGGTGAGGGATGCATTTCCTGATAAAGTTGAGCTGCAGCAGCAACATTTGCAGCATCATAGCATATGACCGTGGCAATCATTTCATTAAGTGTTTACTCAGCCATTGTATTGTACATGTACATTGAATTTCATGTGTGTGAATGTGGCTTTTTATGCCACATTAACACACATGAAACAAGAAAATGACACTGTTGTGGAAACCTCCCCAGAAATTTCCAGAACCAAATATAAAAGGACGTGACGTGATTTGCGTGTAAAAATATTTTTGTTTCATTTTTGGGTGAACTATTCATCTGATTTTGATGAAGTTTTTCTAAAGTGTTTAGAACTGAATCACATAAAAGAGTTTATTCATTAGAATTGAATGCTGAACAAGTTTGTAATTGGAAATTTTCCTTATTTGTTATGGTTTGAGATGGGATTTTCAAGTGTCCTCATTTGCATAATCAGTTCATTTGAAGGTTATCATCCATGACTTCCTATTTGTTGGAATTAATAGATTTTTAAAATTGTGATATTTATCAATTTATTTGGAGGAGTACAGACTTTTTTCTCACCCAATAATGTACAGTCTGTTTAATAAAGGTATAGACAATATCGGAAATGGTTCGGCTTTCATGCTATACACAAAAACAGATGGATTCATCAGCTTAGGAGTTGATCGTCGTTCAGTGCAAATTGTTAAAGTCCATGTAATCAGATGCTACATTGGGGGGAGGAAGGTGTACTAGATTGGCTTTAGATTTCTCAGTCTAAAAGACTATTTCGTTTTATATCATTAACTTTTAACCTTTATTAATACATTAGGTTTTAACATTAAGTTTTAACATTAACATTAGGTTGTTGTTGTTGTTATGTTATTGTTATTGTGTTAACATTACACATTATTATTGTGTTAACATGTTATTGTTTTAACATTAGGTTTACATTCTTAACAAATAATAATAAAATTAATTAGAGCCATAAAATTACTGGCATTAACTGAATTATCAAGCGATAAGAAGGATTCTTCAAGTGAGCTAAGTTAGCATTCAAATATGCCACCTACCATATCTAAAAACATTAGAGAATTAATCCTTCATCACAAGGAAAATGGGATACTGTAAAAGATATTGGAAATATACTTCAAATAAGCCCAAAAACAATTTATAAATTATTACAACAATTTCACAAGAGAGGAACCCCATCGCCTAAAAAATCGTCTGGGCATCCACGACTGACTACAAGCGATGAAGATGCAGAAATAATTTGTCTCAGCTAAGAAGATCCGTTCCGATCTGCCAAGTCTATTTTGACGGAAAAATTTTCAGTCCCACTTAAACATTTTAAATTTTATCTATTATATAATATGAATATAGTAAGAAACACATCTGAAAATTAACTAATGTTAAATAGTCAAGAGTTTAAACTTCTTATTTTATAAGTAAATTTTCAAATAAAATTTATTGCTTATAAGATGAACTTAATCATTTATTAATATAAAAAAATCACTTTTGTGAAGAATTACTTCACAAATATGGAATTATTATTTAATAGCAGGTAACCTATAAGCATTTTATTTAATTAGAAAATATTAATAAAAGTTAACCTTAATTAAATTAATACGATTTTCTAAATTGTAAGGAGGTTTATTCGTGTTTTATAAAAATTAAAGCGATCAAAAAATACAGCAACAAATGTGTCAAGAATTAATCATGTCACCTGTCACCTACGTCATCGAAATTCTCCTCTTCTATGCAATCTACTACATCCCTGTTTATACGGCAACAAGAACAGTCCATTTCATTACAGGCAGCCTTTGCTGTGAATTTCCAGACATTGTAAGTGATCTACTTCCTGTCATTGCTGCTCCTAAGGACTATGTCTACACCTTTATTAAACGAACTGTACATAGGTGATTTGGGTTAGGAACACTAGGGTACCTACTTTCCTGTTGTTTGGAGAAAAACAGAAACAATATACAGCAATCATTTAAATTATTAACAATATTATTATTTGTATTATAGTGCTTCATCTCATTTTTCTGAATCCACTACTTACACATATCCTTTGTTTATGAACATAATACATTCCTTGAAAACTGTTTGTTAAATGAAAATTTAAAAAGAACTCAAGTCTCATTAATTCCAATGTGGAAATTTTCTTTTGAGTTCCAGCAAATTATTGTCATTTTATTTAATAATAAAAATTTCCAAAAACATTTTAAGTGTAATATAATGCATGTTATAAAATAAAAATGTTACAAAATATATAATGTAACAAATTATTTACCATAAATTAATAATTTCTAATATCCTTTATTATACGTAATTGAAAAATTGTCTATCAAATTTGATTCTATTGAATAGTTGGTAGTGTCAACAGAGAAAAGTATTAATATTTAATAATAACAAAATAATTATATTGAATGCAAAAATACCAAAATATTAGTTGCATCCCTACTCACTCAACTATCTGCTCACTGATAAGCCTTGATAAGTCAATGTGTGTTTGATGTCCCGTTTTTTTTCTTAAAAAATCATTAGTATGAGGTAAAGTTTTTGATTTAATGATGTTTAATACTTCTTATCTTTTACACAACTTCAATCATACTTATGAAATTAACTGCAAATCTTTTATTACTGTGATGAATCTAGTACTGATTAGGTGCAAGATTTTAAGAGGATTTACTTTATACTTTGAAGTAAATTATCTCTTTATTCATGCAACTTATGCGAGTAAAAGATTTTAAATAAAATGCTCATTTATTCAAACTTTAAATTAAAAAGCTTTGGGGTGAATTTTTATTCATACTAAATGAAGTATTTGTTTCAAATTTTACAAGTAAAAGGGTAATACGTTTTATTCATTCAGCCCATTATATAAAAAAATAAGTTAGCAATGCCATCTGTTGCTTTTTCAGACTTAATATTGAATAGTATAAAATATATATATATAAAATCAGCTCAATTAGCAAGTTCAAACAAAATTTATTGCAATATAACGTTTTCGGACTGCACCTCAGTCCCTCTTCAGTACCGTTACACACAAGTTAAATTGTGTGTAACAGTACTGAAGAGGGAGCAGGTTGCTTATCTACATGGTATTTATAATAGTATAAAATATAACTTATTCTTTGATTACCTTGCAAAATATTTATGGCAGGTTCTACCATTGTGATGTTACTTTAACAATGGTGTCACTAAGTGGTGTTAGGGAAATTTTGTTCCACCAGTTGTTGTTAAGCCTAACAGTGTTGTCAAAACGTAATAGTGGTCTCGACCACTGTTAAGACTGATGTCAGAGAATTCAAACATAACAAAACGTATTATAATCTGATATATCTGTTGAGTTATGCTAATAATAATAAAAAAAAACTAAAAAAAAAAAAAAACAAAAATTTGAATGTCTGAATTTAATAATAGTGAATTTTATTTGCTTTTCAAATTATCAAATTATAATGACACATGCGAAGTGATTAATCGTTTTGAAATAAGTTAATACTATATGTACAAATATTATCTTACATATCTGGCTTATTAAAAAATAGTATAGAACGGTAGATTATATGAATTGATTTGTCAAAGGAACTGTGCATTTTTCAAGATATATGGTTATTTTGAGATAAATCTTTACTAATGAATTGTACATTTTCATTTTTCAACATATATTCTGGAGGATATTTATAATAAATATAGCAATCTCACCTTTAATAACAAATCATATATCTAAGTTTAAAAAATAATAGCACTTACTGCGGTTGAGTTACTGCTTCCTTTTTATATACGATTCTTTTGTACTGCAAACGTTTTCGGTCCCTCTGACCATCATCAGGCTAAGCTTCGTAAAAAATCATTAATCCGAACGTTGAAAATCATTCTTGTACAGATTCAAAGTTAAACATAAACAAAAAACAAAATAAAATGGTTCTAGAACATCGTCTCTAAGCAACCATACTCTAGGCAAACTGATTCATTGTTTAATGATGTAATTAATTCTGAACTGATGTAACCGCATTGAAATTATTAAAATTACAATAAACTTAAGACAGGGGTACCACATAAATTGTGTATTAGTTATGCTTTCTTCTCTCAGTTTGCTGTAACGCATACTTCCAGGGGGCAGGGAGATCTATTGCTGCCCTATCGTTCAACAACTTTTCCTGTTTCCCTTTCTTCAAAATCTTCAGGGATTCAGCTGTGTATGCCTGGGTCCTATTTTTTATAGGTCTAACAACTTTGGCTTCTTCCCATCTTATTTCCAGGTCGGTTGAGTAGGCTTCTAAAGCAAAGACGGTAGTCGTTCTAGCATTGGCTATGTCACTTTTATGCTCCTGCAGTCGCTGGGCAAGGGTTCGAGTAGTCACACCTATATATTTTGTTTGTTGCTGTATTTTCCTGTCGATAACTGGAACTTCGTATACCCCTTGCTTTTCTGATTCACTTCTCGGGTCCTTTTTATTTCTCAAGAGATTGAATATAGTTCGTCTCCTTAATGGTGCTATTCTTCTGTTGGTCAACCTAGCGACTTTGTTGACAAAATTGTATTTAGCTAAGTTATTTGGTACCATAAGATATCCTTCTGCTGGTCTGGGTTGGCTAAGACTAAGGTGTACATCAGTTTGTTGGTCCTGTACATAGGCAAGCTTCTTTCTAATATTCTTGTATGCACTTAAGACAAAAGATTAAGAGTAACCATGTTTCTCCCCCATAGATATTATATAGTTAATCTCCTCTCTCAACTTTTTATCATCCGTGGTGTATAAAATGGCCCTTCTGAAAAAATAATTAAAGGCAGATCTCTTATATCTAATCGGATCCCAGGACCAGCTAGGGATAATCACTGGTTCATAGGCAGGTTTCCTATAAACTGCCGTCTTCAAGTTACCCTTATTAAGCTCTATTTCGATATCAAGGAAGTGGACCTTACAGGTATCAAGCTGTTCTTTCTTTAAGTTCAATCCGTATTCTGCTAACATAAAGGCCTGTTCAAATTTCTCCATTGATTCTTCACCTGTCCACACTGTAAGGACATCGTCTGTGTAGCGTATGTAAAACTTTAACGAAGGTCAGAAAGATTGTATTTTTTGGTTCTCCACATTTCTGAGGACAGTCTCTGCTAGAGCACCTGCTATGGGGCTACCTATGAGAACCCCCTTCACTTGTACATATATCTTGGCTTGTTATGTGTTGTTATAGAATAATTTCTTATCACATGCTTTAATTTGACCACTAGGCATTTTACCAGGAATATGAATAATAATCGTAGTGTCAGCTCTTTGCTGTCAATAAACATTGCTAACGAAAATCATGGTGGAACGATCTGTTGTTACTGATCATTGTTATACTGACAATGTCGTTTACTGACAGTAGTGTTATACAATGTTGGTGAAACCAACCCTTAATCATAAGATAATCTTAGATTAAAAACTAAAATGATTAAAGTGAAATTTCATTTAAATAAATATTTATGGTTCTTATCTTCATACTCAAAATCTCTGCTTTAAATAACATAAACTGTGTATGTATGTATGTTACTGTAAAAATTTGAAGACTGATAAATTCTAATATTTACTATTATAGGGTGGTAAAAGTGTGAATTATCTAGTAAAATATTTAAACTTCAGGCTTTTACTAAGAGATATCAGTAAATTGCTAGAATTTGCCTAAGAAATCTGATAAAAGATAGAACAAGGGTTCTCCTCTCTCATTGAACTTTGTTCTGCAGCTCTCAACATGTTTCTGAACTACATTCTTTGTTATGTTGCCAACTTTGTACTTTTTTTTACTAAATTTAGCTCCTTTTTTAATGTTGTTAGTGTGAAAATTCTACACACAATGGAACAGTGTTATTTTAGTATGTTTTTTGGTGGTTTCTATATCATTTTTTTAGTACTTTAGCTGTAAAGTCAATTCAATATAATTTGAACCTTAGGTAAAACAAACTAAACAGATTTTTAGGGAGGTACAATGATATAGATGTTAGCCATTACTAATAAGAGTAGTTATTTATTTTATAATATAGTATTGTAGTTACTGTATCTTTTTAACTTTATTAAAATATCAGTAGATGTTTGTCATTGATTTGTTAAGTTTTTTAAGGCTTTATAAAACTGTTAAAGTTGAAGTTAAACTTTATTAATAAATAAAGTTTAACTCCAACTTTAACAATTTTGGATTAAATAATCCAAAGTTAAATCATTCAAAGTTTTTTATTTAATCCAAAGTTAAATAAATTATAGATGGTAAGAATTTAATGATAAATATAACTTCTATTTTAACTTGACTTTAAATATAACTTGTAAAATTTTTATAAATATTAACCAAAATGGGATTTAGATGATTTTGTTAAGTGTTTTACTTGTAGAACTATCTATAATTATTACAAAGAGAAACAAATACAGTGGATTCTGCTTAATTGGGACAGCCGCATAATTGGGACAAATCTCAAAGAACGAAACCAAACTAATAAACTAATACATAATTTAAACGCTTAATTGGGACAATAGCATAATAAACTAATACATAATTTAAATTCTTAATTGGGACAGTAGCAGAAACAGCCGCGTAATTGGGACAAATCTCAAAGAACGAAAACCAAACTAATTGCGTAATTGGGACAAATCTCAAAGAACGGAAACCAAACTAATAAACTATGTAATTGGGACAAATCTCAAAGAACGGAAACCAAACTAATAAACTAATAAAAACAGTCGATTCTGCTTAATTGGACCACCAGGCCAAATCTCAAAGAATGGAAACCAAACTAATAAACTAATACATAATATTATTATTAATACAGTGGATTCCGCTTAACTGGGGCAACGCATAATTGCGCCAAATCTCAAAGAACGGAAACCAAACTAATAAACTAATACATAATTTAACTTAATTTGGACAACTTTTCGCTTAATTTGGACAGTAGCAGAAAAGAAATTTTCAATTTTTGATATACTTTAGGGATTTTTCGAAAGTATGGCTACACATGCATACACTAATCTTTGCCAAGATGTCAAGAAAGGATTTTACACTCAAGTAAAATTGCTTGGTTGAATAAAATTAAAAGCCAGCCATTTAATACAAGCCATCATAGACTCGCTGAAATAAACCAAAATCTACCATAGATGCGTCTCCTACAAAAAGAAAATCAACTGCGTAAGGAATGGGCATTACAGAAAGAAATTCCAGGAACATCGAAAAGAAAGCGTGATGGAAAGGATTCAGAAGTCGAAGAAGCATTAGATCAATGGATTTCTATAGTTAGCGGGCGAGGAGTGAATATCAGTGGCCCAGTATTGAAGACGGAGATCGGAAAAAAAACTAATAATTAGGTACCTATTTTAATAAATCGTTGAAATAGGTACCTAATTATTAGTTTTTTACCTATTATTTATTTACCTACGAATTACATATTTTATTTTAGTTATTATTTATTTACCTACGAATTACATATTTTATTTTAGAATTTATTCATTATTTATTTACCTACAAATTACATATTTTATTTTAGAATTTATTATGATGACAGCTGGACCAAAATGGCTTAGTCCCAACGTGTCCTGATCTGTAGAGAAGGATTCTTAGGTTACTTAATGTTGCCGGGGCAGCCGCTTAATTGGGCCAAAATGGAGATCGGAAGAGCGTCGTGTAGGGGCAAAATGGCTTGGCCCGACGTGTCCCAATTAAGTGGAATCGTGTGTGCGTGTGTGTGTGTGTGTGCGTGCGTGCGTGTGCGTGTGCGTGCAGGGCTCGAAATAATGGTCACCAATTCGCCATTGGCAACTAAGAAATTGTGGCTTGCGAGTGTGATGAGATAACATTGGAAATGCTTGATTAATATTTCCCACAATTTATTTTTCGACGAGTATCAGTGCACAATGGCTTTTCAATAATGTTATCATAAAAGTCGTTAGAAGAAGAATTGCCCAGGAAGGTACTGATAATTCAAGACAAGTCGCCGAGATAGAAACAAGAGAATAATTTCTACCAATCCCAATTAAAGAAAACAAACAGGTAAGGATTGCCAAATCTTTTTTTAATACCCTAGGGTACCCTAGCGATTCAATTCTAAACAGGGCCAACAAAGCAATTTGTACATTTTCATTAAAATATAGATTTTCAAAAATCAGTTTGTGCACATACTTTTCTACTTGGTAGTAGTGACAGAACGTAATTTTTTTACCATGGCAAAGCTTAGTATCTGCATAAATATTGTAATTATTTCAGTTATGGTCAATGGGCATGCTTAACTAGATACATCATATGTTAACTAAACTTTTACTGATTATATATTGTAAATCAAACTTTCATTTTTCATTATTTATTTTATAAGGCCATGTATTTTTTATAAAAGCCACATTTCGACCATATTTACATTTTTTGCAGATACTACGTTTTTCTGTGGGGCAGCCGTACTGCTTTCCTGAAAGCAATGTAAGGATCTGCAAGACATTAAAGTTGATTGCCATATGATTTCACTTTAAAGTCATCCTGATGCCAGAAAAAGTTGTGTGTATTTCTCAATATGCAAAACATCAGAATATGGCTGAAACATGATATATAGCATGTGGACCAATGATGCCAAGATCCAGGAAAGGGAATATGGGAAAGGAATTACTAATTAATTTGAAAGATTAATGTGAGAAACCAATGTGAAAAGTTACAAAGGAAATAGTAACCTGTCCTGTTAGGTGGCATCCTAATAGAGATGGAACTGTATCTGTGCATATATCTAACTTGTTGTGATCAATGGACAATTAGATGATGATCAATTCCTTCTCTCAGGTATGTGTTCAGGAATGCAGAAACAGAAATCTCCCAGAGAAATTGAAATAATTCTGAATTGTTATAACAACTAGAACAAGATAAGTCTAACTGAGCATACAGATTTGTTATTGTTATCTAACTTCTAGTATTGTTTTGTGTAGAAGTAATTATTAAGAGAATGCATCATTATACAGGATGGAAGAAAAGTCTGTACTCCTCCAAATAACTTGAAAATTATCACAATTTCAAAAATCTATTAATGGCAACAAACAGGAAGTCATAGGTGGGCAGATAGCCCACCTATGACTTCCTGTTTGTTGATGATCCTGTTGATGATGGTAGCCTTCAAATAATTTGATTATGCAAATGAGTACACTTACAAATCCTGTCTCATAAACCATAACAGATAGGAAAAAATTTTGAATTACAAACTTGTTCAACATTCAATTCTGAACTCTTAAAATCATCATCACAATTGAATGAATAGTTCACTCAAAATGAAATGAAAACATTTTTACATGCGAATCATGTCATGTGCTCTTCCACATCAGGTAGCCCACCCATGACTTCCTATTTGTTGGCATTAACAGATTCTATGATATTTATTTAGTTATTTGGAGGGATACAAACTTTTCTTCCACCCTGTATATATGTAAAATTAATTTGCTCTTTACATTAAAATAAACTAATTTTATGTTATTGTTATAAATAAGTTTCTGAATCAATTTTCCTATCCCAGACCTTGTCATCACTGATCCATACACCATATGCAGTATTTTGATCATATTCTTAGATGTGTGATGGAGAAACTCCCAAAAACCTCTCCTGATATTAGATTGATGTTTGTAAAATCATATGGTAAAAAGACACATTGAAAACCCCTGAAAATTCTCACAGCAGCATACAGGACAAGTGTCATTCTAAAAGTAAAGTTTGCCAACAAAGCACTCAAGTCTTGTGAATGTAGATCCAAAACTAATGATATCAGATTGCAGAAATACTCAATTCATCTCAGAGAATCATATATCTATCTTCATCCATAGAACACAGGAAAGGTATCCAAAGCTTGGAAAATGAATGACACTTGAGCTATCGCAAACCATTATTAACAAATAAACATCTGCATTTCTTTTTAATCTGTAGTCTGCTCCACTTTGAGAAGGCATATGAAATGATATCATTTGGTGGCATAGCATATCCTTCCGCTATTAGATACCAAAGTATAAATAGCACATTTTCACTAATTTATCTACTTTTTGTGCATAAATGATTGAATTAAACATTTTTATTAATTAGTCGATAAATGTGAAGTCTTCTTTATGTACCTGATATTGTTCTAAATACACTTTATAAAATTTTAAAATTTTATTTGCCTTTTTCCATTTTTATTATTTATTTAAATAGCAATTTCTGTGCACTCATGTTAAAGTTATAACAAAAATGCAATTATGTACTTTTAAATAGCTTTATTATTTTTATTAATACTTAGGAATTTCTTTAATTTTCTCAGCAATGCAATGAACTATTGAAAAATTAACAGAATAATATTTAACACAATTTGGCTAATTTCTTATTAAAAGAAGTGGCCCTGAAAAGGGTTGTTTTAGTTAACAGGCTTAATGTTTATGGCAAATTTTCAATTAGAATAGAATTACATTGACTCTTTTCATAGGAAAATCTAAGGCCATGGAGTAAGCGTTGTGTTGTTCTCAATAATATCGTCAGTAAAACATTTTCAGCATTTATGTCTATCAGCAGATGACATATAGTGAGACATTCATAATACAGGGTGTCCCTAAAGTTTGGACACACAGAAAATCTCATTAACTATAATTTTTTCCCTCCACAGATTAAATATGGCTTTGTCGAAAGAAGAAAGAAGTGAACTGGTACTTCTCAATGGACATGAAGGATGGTCATATCAAAAGATAGTATATGAATTTAATGTATGTCATCCAAGAAGGATTCCACTTGGTTTTTCCAAAGTGGCAAAGATGGTTAAAAAGTTCAAAGAAACGGGCATTATTATGGACAAACCCTGTTTTTGACAACCAAATGTATCAGTCGAAACGAAAGAATTTGTCATGGCTAAAATTTTTACTAGCACCAAAAAAAATCACTTCGTAGGACATCCATGGAGCTGGGTGTTCTCAAAACAACCATCAGTAATATCTTAAAAGAGCAACAATTTCATCTGTACAAGTTACAAATCTTGCATCACTTAACAGAGGGTGACCCTGATAGACGACTTGAGATGTGTGAATGGTTTTCCAATAAATTGGATGAAAACATTTGTTTCACCAAAGATTCTGTGCTGTTCAGCAATGAAGCTTTATTTTATGTGAATGGTGAGGTTGACAGACAGACAATGTTCAATACTGGTTGCAAAGCAATCCACATTTTGTATTATGCAAACCAGCAAAGAGCACAAAAAATTATAGTTAGTGTTGTGAAGATGTTAACACTGACCTATCCTATTATTATTTTATTATGCTCTTTATTAATTATTATTATTTTCATTATTAATTAACATATTATATTTTAGTTTAAGAGTTAACTTGCTTTTCACATTCTCCATCATCAGTTAGAAGTTACATGTTACGGACTGAAAATCCATCTCCTGAAAGAATTCTCTCGGCTCTTAACATCATCTAATCTAAATAATTTACCATTGATCCAATGTGAGAATATAAGAATGATTTCTTGTTGATGTTTTATTCAGTACATAATTTAATTTGTAAAGAGGATGGAATGAATTGATTGCTCTGTAAACTAAGAAATTTGAACTTATTGCACGACTTATGTAAATTAAAAGCTTGGTATTGTAAAAAAAATCACTTGAATAAAATGTATGCATCAACTGATACAGCAAGGTGTTTCGTATTGAAGTAGAGCTGGTTAGTGACTTCTAACTTTCTTGTAAAGATCGACCATGGCTTAAATTTGTATCGGAGGTAGAGGTATTAGAATTAATTAATAACTAGAAATTTCCCGCTCATATAAATGAGCGGAAATATACTATTGTGATCTAATCTTATAATCGCTCATATAAATGAGCGGAAATATACTATTGTGATCTAATCTTATAATACTTTAATATAAATGAGCGGAAATATACTGTTGTGAATTAATCTTATAATACTTTATACCAGCATTTCTCAAACTGTGGGTCGCAACCGTAAAAGGGGTCACGAAGCGAAATTCTGGGGTCGCAAAAATTAAATTCAAACACTTGAATTTCATGATATTCAAAGATAAAATACCTATTATATTGAAAAGTTTAAATTTTTTTTTATTTTACAAAAAATTCTATTTTATCAGTAAATTAATAATTACTTCTTAAAAACAATGTTATAATAAGTGACATGTTAAAAATTTTTTAAATTTGTATAGATATCAAATTTGGAAGAAGCAGTACTGTGCATATGAGTTCACAATTTATTATTGATATTAAATTCAATATTTTGACCAAAATCTACCATTTTCATTATGCATTTTAATCTATTGGGCATACTATTGACTAAAATTTTGTATTTGTTACTATAATGCAAATTGTTCCAAATATTATAAAAGATTTTTTTTATAACTCATCTGCTGTTTTGGCATTATGAATTTCATGCGCAGCAGCTAGATCAGCCCATAGATTTTCGATATGGATTACGTCTGCTCCTTGTAATGTCCAATTCAACATATCGAGATTTGGATAACTATGTAACCAATTAGTAGTTAAATTAGACATGTGGATGGGGGATTTGTAATGAACAAATAGAACTAAAACTGATCCAAATAAGCCTTGAACTGAAGGAAGTAAAGAATTTTCAAGAATATCAACGTATTGAGATGATGTCAAATATCCATCTATTTGTATTAATTCTCCCGGACCATTCACAGTTATCCATCCCCATACACCTAAAAAAGCAAAGAAAATTATTGATTTTTTATTATTTGCTGACTACTATTTATTATAAATATTTATCATAAAAAGGCTTTTTACTTCATCCATAGCGAGGTTACTATGGCTGAAGTATTGTGATCGTGCTATTAGTATTAGTTTGATGATAGCTCTTGTTATCTATCATTATTGAATAATTTACAAATTTAGAGACATCAGTATAATGCATTTATAATAAACAAACGATATTTATTAATATTTCTCAGTAATTTGTTGTTAAATATATGGATAATTGATAGAATAATAGAATTAATGATTGCTATTATTAAATAATTAAAGTTTAATTTGCAATTTTTTACAATTAAGTAGATGCAACTGAAATATTTAATTTGCTGTTGATTTAATTGAAATTTAGGAATTTTAATTAGTAGCTCATTTAATTTAAAAAATCATTTTACCTACGGAAAGTCATCCACATCTGTGCTTAGACATGACATACAAATTATTTAGAAAGCAATAAAAAACTACAAGCACTAAAAGCAGTGAATAAAACAGTTTTTATTCCATTAGCAAAAACGTTTTCGATATAATCATATATGTCTTTGATGGACTGATCTCCTTTAACAACTAGTTTTAGAACTTTTTCTTTTTTTAAAAAACCTTTTTTCAAAATCTTGATGATTTATCTGCAAAATCAGTCCTTTGACTGACTTTGGAGATAAAACATCAAGAATGGAGGAATGAAGGTCTATGAAATCACTACCAAGATGAATCTTGACGATATGACTGTGAGGACCATTATTAAGGATAAAGAGTGGCTTCTTGCTGAAATGAAGGCTGCTCACTTGATGAAATCTGTGATCATTTGAAAGTGACATGGTCTTATTTCTGAGATGGAATATTGCTGAAAATGTGATGTGATAATCAAATGATGATTATGAACTGCCTGATTGATCAAAATACAATGAAGCCAAGTGAATTTTTGCCAGATTGAAAGAAGAAGCTGGAGATGAAGCAAAGGAACCATGTGATTGGTTTAATAAATTTAATCAATGCTGTGACTGGCTTAGCAGTTGTAAGCACTGTTGAAGTTGTGAGTGCTGATAAGGTGGCAATTTTTTTCCCCAGTAGATGGAAGGAGATTTGATGCAATAGTCTCCTTTCTCTAAAGACTGTTTTCAATATTGATGAAACAAATTATTTCTGGGAAAAGATGCCTAGAAGAATGTTTATTACCTGTTAAGGGAAAATATTTCCTGGATTTAAAGTATCAAAGGATTGCCTTACTTTGATGCTCAGTGGAAATGTAACTGGTGATTGCAAATTGAAGATATTTCTAATATATTACTCAGAGAATCCAGGAGCTTAGTTATTTCGGAAGGTGAACATCTAGCATAAAGGCCTTCAATTATCGCTGCTCTCCGATTATATTCTGCACTCGATCTTAATTGATCAGCTATTTTGTACTTATTCTCAAACGCATCGTCTGTCTGGCTTACTAAAACGTCAGCAGCATCGTAGCGCTGACGTCAAATATGGCGGGAAATTCAATTTGAAATTTGTCCGGATTTAGCTGATGCACCCTGTATATCCTTTGTTAAACTTCAAATAAAATGTATATAGAATGCCAAATCATATGTAATATGATCGTGAATGAATCATGCGTTCCAGGAGGCTTTCCAAATTGTTTAAAGCATTTTCTAAGTGGATTTTACTTTTCCTAATAAGATATTTTGGATTTAAACTATTTCAGCTTATTTTAATCAAATAACAGAATGCAGTACTCCACAAGTAAAGGCAGTTTTCTTTCAAACAAATCTCAAGTCCACACAACACATGTTTATTTTTCAGATTTCATTGGTTCACAGGTTTAACAATTCATGACGTAAACGTCATGAATTGTTAAAACTTCATACTGTAAATGTATATAATAATTAATTATAAAAAAAACTAAGAATTTTCGCAAGTTAAATAAGTTAAAAACCGTCAAAACTTATGGGCTGTTCTATGCAGATAAAGAAAAGGTCCTAGATGTTAACGCTTAGAAAATGCTTTTAACTATTTGGCATTCTATATACATTTTACTTGAAGTTTAATGAATGATATATACTGTTCGTATGAGGTGTGTTCAAAAAGAAACCAAACTTTTGAAATTGCAGGCCAACTGGCAGGGGGAGCGTGCTGCGGCTACTGAGTGCACGTAGAAGCAGGTTTAGACAACAACCTGCCATTTGTCGCGTTTCACTCTGACAGTTAATTGGTACAACTGCTACAACTGCTGAAGTGAGCACATTCACAAGCTGTTCGTCGGATTAGTGCCAAAGTGACAATGAAAGAGCTTGAAGAACAAGAAATTTGTACTACCTGGTCAGATGGTAAATAAGGAAGTCTACCAGGGAATTCTAGTGTGTTTGAGGGATGCCATACACAGGAAGAGGCTTGAACTGTGAGAAAACCAGACTTGGATGTTGCATCATAACAATGCGCCGGCTCACATGTCGCTCCTTGTCTGCAGCTATCTAGCAAAACATCACACTACCATTGTGCCCCATCCACCGTATTCTCCAGATCTAGCCCCAGCAGACTTTTGCCTGTTTTCCAAACTTAAAACCTCGTTGAAAGGACGTTGTTTCCAAACCATACAGGAGATTCAGGACAATGTGACAAGAGACCTTCACGCCGTCTCAGAAAGTGCATTCCAGGAGGCTTTCCAAAAATGGAAGCATCATTGGGAACAGTGTATTGCCAGTAGAGGGGACTACTTTGAGGGAGAAAGTGCTTAAAATGTTGTACAATGAGCAATAAAAATATTATAACAAAAGTTCGGTTTCTTTTTGAATACACCACGTATTTAACCCTTTCGACTGACCGACAAAGATGATCTTCAAAGTTCTATCTTTCGACTGACTGACAAAGATGATCTTCAAAGTTCTATATTTGATTTTGACTGACCAACAAAGATGATCTTCAAAGTTCTATATTTGATTTATTATTCAGTGTGGAAAAATGAATCGAATGTAATATAATTAAGGATTTTTTACATACAAACAATAAAAAATTTAAATATTTGAGAATTCATAATATAATTAATAGGATGTTTTACATACAAAACAATAAAAAATTTAATAAATATTTGAGAATTCTACCAAGTTTCAGAACGGATATATTGTCGTAAGCGAAAAAAATTACGTAACTTCATAAAAGTAAGTCGTAGCTTATTTAAATTGATTGCATTCGATTTGGAATGATAAGATAAATCTAAAATCATTTAAAAATATCCGATTATCTATAAAAGTTTTGCAGAAAATTGTAAAGAAACATGATTTCAAGCACTGACTTTGGAGCCCCGTAACACGGGAACGGGGCTTTTGCCCTTCATGGGATCTTCACCAATGAACTCATGAGCCTTTAATTAGTAGATAAATAAAGGGGGGGTTCGAAATTCCCCTAGGATTTTTAATACTGTCAATACCCTGGCACAATTTGCAAGGCGCATGTTGATTCACTTGTTAACGCAAGTAATTTTCGGAAAGTTATCGAATAGCCGAAAATATCGGTGACAAACTTTTTGGAACGAACTGTACCGCTAACTTGGGGCCCAGTCTAAGTTCAAACTTGAGAACTCACGTTATACATTTCACGTGATTTTAATTCAGCCTTTTCAAAAAATAACATAAGATATGGTAATGGTTGGAAGGAAAGTTCACCAAGCATTTTTGATTACGATTCATTAATTACAATTTTCCTGAATGTTTTTTTTTCTTCCTATATGGCTTTACATTCTTTCAGATATTAATTGGCGGGACATTCCAGTGTCAACTATGGTCATCCACACTTCTGATGGGGACAGCTGTCAGGTGAAAGATGATGCTTAATAAGTCGGGTTAAATATTTTGTAAATTAGCTCTATTTCTAAGTTTAACTTTTTTGAAGAATGTGGGACGAAATATGAGAAGGGTATAGGTAAACATGAGGAGTAGAAGAAGTCTATCAAAAGTGTGGTAAGGCACTAGTAGAAAAAAGAAATCCCACAGTAATCTGCTCTTCACGATATATGGGTAGACTCAAGGTCCATATACATGGGTAAATGGTGTCTAAATTCCCGGATAAATGGTGCATGACGTCACAAGCCCCTCATCCTAATAGCACGATAAACATGAATCTGACATTAATATAGTTAAATATACAAGCTATTTTAATAATATAAAATTAGAAATATATCATAACGAAGAGGGCGCTACCGTTGTTGAAATTTCCAAGGTTTATATACATGGGTCTGTAAACCCGCATAAGTTCCCGGATAAATGGTGCATGACGTCACAAGCCCCTCATCCTAATAGCACGATAAACACGAAAATCCAAACTTACAAGATGACATTTTTTTAATAAGACAGAAGGAAACAGTTTTATTTTCAGGAAATTAACACTTTCTTTCTTTATTAAAAATACATTATTTTTTGTGTTGTTTCGTGCTTATCATGTGATCACATGTTGGTTGTGGAGAATTATGTGAACTTCTGAAATATTTTAGCGAATGGTCTAGTAACTGTTTATTGAAATGACGTGCATTTATTTCACTGCCTGAAATTAATGTTTGAATGTAAATATGATGTGATACTTTCGACAAGGTCGTTGTGAAAAGCACAACTCGCATACCATGTGGTACTTCCCCAATCCTGTTGTGAAAAACATATTTGCTGGTGAATTTATGCAAGTGTTTTTTTCCTTTTTTTGGGGAGGAGAGGGTATTGGCAATCAAAATTTTTTTTTGGCTACTAGATTTTTGAAATTATTTTGAACACTGATTATATATATATATATAAAACAATATATGAAATTTTGTGCCTAACAAATATATGTATATATTGTTAGGGAGAGCACAAAATTTCATAAAATTTGGATTTAATCAGAAAAAAATGGAATGGAAGAAAATTTTTGATAGAATGAAATGAGTGATTAGTAAATTATCTTTTGTTGGAGATTAAGGATTCAAAAAAGGAATTGTTTAAAAAAGTGCCTTAATGAAAAAGTGCTTGTGCAAATCCTTCCATGTTGTTCAGTTCTAAATGTCATAATAGTCAACCCAATTGCAAAAGGTAATTTAGAGAGAATGCACAAATAATTCATAACAAAATTGGAATATAAAAATTTTTAAATAAGTTTAATTTATTTATAACAAATTAAATAATAATTATTTTAGGCATTGATGAGCTGTATCTTAGTTTTTTTAATTTACATTGGAAAAATTCTTTTATTTATTCTTTTAAGTTCATAGACAAAGCAATGTGGGTTTTTATAAAGAACTTGTGCAATACAAAATGAATTTCAAAACAACAATAAAAAGGTAAAATGAAAATGTGTGAGTGTGGTTTTGTCTGATGTCAATATAATGGAGTTACTTTAAAACAACTGAAGAGGATAATAGGCTGAAAATATTACTGCATATGCATTAAAAAGTTTTTTCTGCTGATGATGATGATATTTCTATGGTTTTATAGTCATATTAACCCAGTTGAAAATAAGTAAAATAAAAATGAAAAATGTGGCATATTTAATTAAAAGATAAAGAAGCATAATGTGAATTATAGAGATGCAAATAGTTTCTCCATGTATAGATCATTAATTTTTTTCTTTTTAATTTCCCCTTCTGCATTAAGTTTTTTTTATACATCTTGAAAATTATGGTTAAATCAGTGGAAGATACAATTTATCATTAGTTTATTTTTGATGAGTAATTTTGATTAAATTTATTATTTTATTCATGATTGTAAAGCCTAGTACAGATAATTCTGAATTTATAATGGTTTTATGTTCTGATAATCTGGTTGTAAGTCAAAGCAGTCATAAGTTTGGAAATGCCTAAAATTTATAGATTTCCCAGTACTAATCCTTATTAGGACACTATATATTATCTTAATAAACATAACAATCACAAAACTAAAAGAAAAAAATATATAAAAAAGGATGCTTTTGGTATATTAGTCCATTGCACATAGACTAGTATATGTGTGAATTGAATTGATCAGTAACAGAACTTATCAATGTTATTGCTGTCATAATTATGAGTAGTTGTAAATCGAAAATTGCCTGTATTTATTATAAAATAAGGAAATATTTTAAAATATTAGTTCATATGTTTTTATGCAAAAATATTCATTTTTATTAATGTATATAATTTTGCATGTTTAGTATTACTGTATTACTTCAAATTTAAGCCACACTTTTTATTCAAATTTTTAAAACATAAATTACTATTATAAAGTTTAAAATGTTTTAAATTATACAATAAAACATTTTTAATTTTATTTACACCTCAAAAATAAAAAAATTAATATGAAACAAATGACAATTCATTTTTAAATCGTATATACCGTATTACTTCAAATTTAAGCCCCATTTTTTATTCAAATTTTTAAGACGTAAAATTTGGATGCAGCTTAAATTCATGAATATTTTAACATCTTATTTCTGCCGATCTCCAATATTCAGGTTTTTGCTTTATTTTAACATCTTATTTCTGCCGATCTCCAATATTCAGGTTTTTGCTTTACGAATATTTTAACATCTTATTTCTCCCGATCTCCTTCCCCAATGATTGGGTTTTTGCTTTACGCTCTACGCATGAGCATAGTATTACGATCGTTGATAACAGTTTATTCGGTGGTTCCCAGTTTGTAGTTTTCTGATTTAATCTAGTTGGAGTTTGATATGATGCAATTCTACACAGCTACTATCTGGACATATTTTAATTATGAGAAAAATCATGAATTACTATAATGCTGTTTATAACTGCTGATAGAAAGAAATTGCCCTATTGATATAATGCTGTTTTTAACCGCTGATGGAAACAAATTGCTACCTTTTTATTATTTTAAACAAAAAATTGAACCTAAGGAAAATTTTCCTAAGGGGATGCTATGCAGATATCCAGTCTATTCTTCTACAACATGGTTTTTACTTAACACATTTACAAAATTATGTTTATTCTCTTACAACAGAAAACATTTTCATTAATTCTTGTAAATACACATTATGGACACACAACATACATAAAATGCAATCATTAAAAAATAATTTTGCTAGTTTGCTTACATATCTCAAATGAACTTTATAGTTTATCACACAAAGAAATTATTCAACTATTCATCATGATGTAAAGTACTATATGTTTACCCAATATTATGTAATAGTAATAAGTAATATTTAAAATCACACAAAAAGCAGTAATATATACAAATTTTTTTTTGTTTGCAATTTTAAATGAAATTAAACCACATTGCATTATTTCAAATGCATTTTGAGTCTCTCCCCCTTCGAAATTTTTCATCCCATTATGTGTGATTATTATAACATTGTTCTCCAAGCTGATCAGAGAAATGATTTGGATTGGCCAGACCTGTTTTATAACAAATGTATTTGGACATGTTACATTAGTCTTTATTTCTCTAACAATTACACATAAATATTTTATATTTTATAACTAAAACATTGTTTAATCATAAAGATGTAAGCATTAACCATTTTAAGAGTGATATCATAATTTGTAGAACTCTTTCTCCTATATCATACTGCCTCAAATCTATACTCTATCCCTAAAGCGTGAGCGGTAATTTGTGGATTCTCCCTAGCTAATAAATAAATAATGCTTAAAATAGCACAAAGAAATAATATACATAGCATATAGGAAATTTCCATTTTATTGCTAAATCTGTTCTTATGTCACATCATTGTCATGACATAATTATATATTTCAACCAAACATTATAATAATATAAATTATATATAAAAATTAAAAGATTGTCCATACATTTGCATAAAATATTGGTGTCCAGCATTTTCTGAATGGACCATCCCTGTTTTAACATGGGCAAAATAATTGAATTCGTGGGTAAATTAAACAAAGAGCCAAGCACAAATTAAACAAGTGCTAGTTTTCTGCTGATGTGCATGGCCTTTTGTACTATGCCAGTAATCTCAAACTCAAATTGCAAGCAGGCCAAATGCGTAGTTCGAAAGGAAGCGTTGGGCGGAATATTTTTATATTTTAGGTTGCATACTGTATGCTTTAAAACTTTACATTGTTATTTTATTAATGTTAAATTATAATAATTTTCTGATTGTAATATGTATTTAAACAAATATTTAAAATATCTTTGTGGGCTGTACAAAATTGCTTTCTGGGCCAGATGCAGCCCAGTTTGAGACCACCGTACTATGTAGCAAAGCGGGTGTTTAACATCATTTGATTGTTTGTTGTATGATAGAAGATATTTCTATTTATTAATACAAGTGTTTTCATATAGGAACAAATTTTGAAAATTTAATCAATAATTTTTAAAGGAAATATAAACAAACAATAACAAGAGAAAAATGATATTGAATTTGAAATCGTATTGTACAATTATATATACGATATATTGTATGTTGGTGATTATTTTTCAATAATTATTTCTACTATGTGATTTATAAACAAAAACTTGGCAACACCAGATATTTTAGCTAGTTAAGGAATAAAAATTAAAATTGTAGATCCTCTAAAAAAAAAAATATGTAGGTGGTACTGTAGCCTAATAATGGCTTCCATTTAATGATTCTCTGTACAAATTTGGAGGAATTTTTCAGTGATATTCCAAATTTATAAGATTAAATTAAAATTTCCGTTAATTTATATGAGTGGATAATACCTAGTTATATAATAAAAATCACTATAGTCAAAAAGCAGTTTTAACCTGTAAATAGAGTATACACCATCATGTTAATGTATTCAAATCCAGTTTATTTAATAATAATTTATCAAATTTTCCACATTATCTGAAATACTCTCGGCCCCATTAATTCAAGTAATTGAGACTATATTGTAGTTTGTTTAATTGTTCCTGAATAATCTACCTAAGTTATGAGAATAGTCTAAAAAGTTGTAATAATTCTTGTGAATATAAATCACTCAATATATGAAAATTAAAAAATTAAATTATACTAAACAGTAAAAAAAAATTCAAATCTAAACTCTAAATTTATGTTCTATCTATGTAGGTCTTAACTTTTTGAACTATATTATCTTATTTTAAATCAAATTATTTCTATCTTTTTGTAAAATAGAAATAAGTTGATTTTTAATTTTTATAATACAGTGGATTCCGCTTAATTGGGACAGCCACGTAATTGGGACAAATCTCAAAGAATGGAAACAAACTAATAAACTAATACATAATTTAAATGCTTAATTGGGACAACTTTTCACTTAATTGAATTTTTGATGCATTTTAGGGATTTTTCGAAAGTATGGCTACACATACATATGCTTAATTGAGACAGTAGCAGAAAAGGAATTTTCAATTTTTGATATATTAGTGATTTTTCGAAAGTATAGCAACACTATATACACTAATACTTGTTGTGTGCTTTCTTCTGAAAGTATGGCAACACTATGTACACTAATACTTGTTGTTTGTTTCTTAAAAAAATCCTTATATAAAAATTATAACATTTTATTGTATCGGTAATTTTTCAGATATAAACCTTTACAAGACAGTACAGACTAACACAATGGAGAAGGTCGTTTCTTCACATCCTATTACATACACATCATCGACACACTGTCGCTGCACTAATATTAAGCATTCATTCTTTAGTAAAATTATAAGCAAATATCATCGTTGATAAATAATGCGCAACAATACTGTATTTGGCAACACTAACTTGATGAGAATCAATTATCTATCTTCGTGAGTCTGGCAAATGTGTGTCTGCTTAAGAGTCTACCGTTACTATACCTAACAATATTCATTTACAGTGTTGACTTTATTTAAAATTTTTAACTCTTTGCCAAGATGTCAATAAAGGGTTTTATACTTTCAAGTAAGATTGCTTGGCTGAATAAAATTAAAAGCCAGCCATTTAATATAAGCCATGTAGACTTGCTGAAATAAATCAAAATCTACCATAGCACATTTCCTACAACAAGAAAATCAACTGCATGAGGAGTGGGTATTACAGAAAGAAATTCCAGGAACTCTCACATTGGTAGAACTCTGCGGAATATGAACCAAAGAACTCATCTAGTGAGTGTATCACTTCATTGAAGATTTGGAACCATCGTCCTCGTAGATGATTGTCTAATGAATAAAACAAATGGTAATTCAAAGGTGGATGCATTAGTGTTTCCCAACCAAGTCCGATGATGTCACAGGCGACCTTATCAACAAGTGGCTTTGCATTGTTCTCTAACAGAATAACATCTTTGCGATTCGCAAGCTCTGGCTCCACAGTTTTTAGCTTTTTATATACACATTCCAGTTGAGAAGTCCGGGACTACGACCGGAACTTCTCGGTTCGGACCCGACCGTTCCTGAGGAGTTAGTGGGCAAGGCGTAAATATCAGCGGTGAGAAGTCCAGGACTACGACCGGAACTTCTCGGTTCGGACCCGACCGTTCCTGAGGAGTTTCTCTCCTTAAAGACGTACTAAAGTTAAAATTATAGTGAAATTCTCGTCTTTCAATCCAATTTAAGATGTTAGTTATTAGGTTTACAAAGGACTCCATAGTTTCAATTAAAGAAAAATTTTTTATTAGTCGTAACACAAAAAGATTAATGATATTATAACTACTATACAACCTGACAAGTCCCGTCGGATATGTAAAAATTCCATACACAAAAGTCATATAAGTTGAAGAACAAACTCTTTGGTCGACCAATTCCGATAATACTATCACCAACACCACCAGTACCAATCTCCGAGCGGGACACAAGGCCCCCTGGTGTCCAACTTTTAGATATGTAAAAATTCCATACACAAAAGTATATAAGTTGAAGAACAAATTCTTTGGTTGACCAATTCCGATAATACTAACACCAACACCACCAGTACCAATCTCCGAGCGGGACACAAGGCCCCCTGGTGTCCAACTTTTTATCACAGACTCCACATTCCAATTTACATAATACAATAAACAAATTATTATTACAATTAATTTAAGCATTTTTAAAAAACAGAATATTAATATTTTAACCTCTTTACAAAATTTGTTAGCGACATATCCTCCATTACACAAACGTAATTGCAGCATCATGACAAAAGCTTCCGAAGAACATCGCACACGAGTCCAGCCACACCCCCTCCAACCATCCACTCGACCAGGTAACACTTTTTTCCACCAATCCTTACACAGTTGTTGATTGTGCACATTTGCATTGATTGTGCAACTGTTCGGGTTATCCTGCATTGCAAACTGCTGTCATCTGGCTAGTTGACAGCAGTTTGCAATGCAGGATAACCCGAACAGTTCACCAAACAAAGAGCATAACATTCTGTTGATGCAATAGTAGTTTTTGTTGTTTTGGAGGAGGTTCATGTGGTCCTCCAACCATCCACTCGACCAGGTAACACTTTTTTCCACCAATTCTTACAGCGGCCCAGTGTTGAAGAAGTTGGAGGAGTTCGGTAAAAAGTTAATAATTAGCTACCTATTTTAATAACGCATTAAAATAGGTAGCTAATTATTATTATTTTACCAATTATTTATTTACTTACGAATTACATATTTTATTTTAGAATTTATTATTGTTTAATTGGGGCAGCCGCTTAATTGGGCCAAAATGGAGATCGGAAGAGCGTCGTGTAGGGGCAAAATGGCTTGGCCCGACGTGTCCCAATTAAGTGGAATCCACTGTTTATATATATGCGCTTAGCTTGAAACAAAATGGCTTGGCCCGATGTGTCCCAATTAAGCGGAATCCACTGTATCAAAATAGCTTAGTCCCAACATGTCCCAATTAAGCAGAATCCACTGTATATAATTCAAATGGCTTAGTCCCGACATGTCCCAATTAAGTGGAATCCACCATACCTGACAAAATATAGATAGCTAGATTAAAAAAATATATAATTTGTTTTAACTGGCTAAATATTTTCATTTATTACAAGTATAGTCAAACATCTCTAAGTGGATCAGCTTCGGACTGACGGGAATATCCACTTTACTAGTGTCAATAAATTAGCATGCATATAACATATAAAACATCATTTCTATAATCTATGACAAGATACCAACCATTGACAATGGTGCCATGGAATATCATAAAGGATTCACTTCTCATCACAGGTCAGCACTCTGTCCAGAAACCTATCCTTCCTTTGATGAGACAGCAGAGAAACACAAGCATTTGCTCATGTCGCTTTCTGAGACATAGTCAACTCAATGATCCATTGTCCCACTTTATATCGTTTATCAAACTGATAAAGATGTGGTCAAATGGTTTTTGAACTGTAGTTGAATGCAAGCTTTCGTTTCAGTTTAAACTCATATAGCATACAGGTCCATATAAACATGTTTGGAGTTCCCGTGTCTGACCTGTTCTCGCTGACATCCCTATTTAACTGTGGTGACCACTACCAGCCGACTAGGAGAGAGAATATTCACTAATCCCGTTACCTTCCTCTTATCTATTTCATTTCTGAAGGAATGCTGTGAGGAGTGCATGCAATTTAATCATGTGAAAATCGGACAGAACTTTATTGGTTGCCTGATAAATTTCTTCATTTTTAATACCCTCTTTTTTTAAATGAATTAATTTTTTCTTAATATTATTTAAAATATGATTAAGTTTATACAGTATGGCCTATAAAAGTAAAATTATGTCTTGACATGTTCACATCTTTTTCGATCTTACAGAACAATCTAAAAAAACTTTTAATTTTTTTGCATAGCTTTTCAATCTATGATTATTAAGCATGCATTCAAGTGCTCATCATAATACTAACATTGACTATTTTAAACAGAAGAACAAAAATATCACATTCTCTTTGGCACTAACATTTATAAAGTGAAATTTACAATCCTTAACATGAAAATTTTCAACAGTAAGTTATAATAATTAGTATAAGAATGATTTAAAGTTGAGATCTATGATTTTTATTAGAAATTTATGTAATACTGTCATATACATAACTACAATTAAATATCTCAACTTTAAATCATTGTCAATAAACAATCTATAAAAAATAATCTATGATATTGTTTTATATATCATAAATAACTTGTTTATTTCTAAGGTTGCTGGCTGGCAGTATGAAAGCCAATAGACAAATTCTTGGCTCAGTATAACGTATTATCCTAATATGAAAAAGAATTTTAAATGGATTCTCCAATAATGTTATACTTTTTATAAATATTAAGTTTTCAACATTACTGGAAAAAATATGTAGACATTATTAATCAAGAAAAATGCTTGATCTATAGAAACGATGGCATCAAATTATATTTTTTTGAATGGTTCCTTTATTTCTAAATATCTCGTAAAATTTCGATCAGAAAATAATTCCACCACGAAAATTGCACAAAAAAATGATGAAATTTGATTCTGTTAGAAAAATAATACACTTCCATTCGAGAAAACAAAGTTGAAGTACATGCTGTGCAAGAGGATGTGCAGAAAAAAAATATTAATGATGGATTGTAACTTGGAAAGAAAATGTAACAGGACACGTTTTACAGTTTTCACATATACACGATACTTTTCGAGAAAAATGCCTGGTCCATAGAAACGTAGGCACCCTGTATAAAATGTCCAAGTAAGCATTACTAGTAAGAAGTCCATAAATTTTGGGCATTTATAACTTACAAAAGTGAGATTGAAACAACTCCATTATAAGTCAAGGACTATCTGTATTTTGTTGTTGGTAAAATTTTCAAATAAAGCCGAAAAGAAAAAGTAATGCTAATAACTGTCTGGTCCATAGAAACGTAGGCACCCTGTATAATGTCCAAGTAAGCATTACTAGTAAGAAGTCCATAAATTTTGGGCATTTATAACTTACAAAAGTGAGATTGAAACAACTCCATTATAAGTCAAGGACTATCTGTATTTTGTTGTTGGTAAAATTTTCAAATAAAGCCGAAAAGAAAAAGTAATGCTAATAACTGTATCAAAATTACATACTTTAACATAGTCATAATATATATAGTCACAACCACCATCATACTCATTCCTTATTCAGCTGCAGCTAATAGGTATCATGATAGCTATAATTGCATGTAAAAGAATTCTAATGATAAATTCAAAATGCATAGTTTATATACACGATGTATCTTACCACCCATACCACTTTTTTCTCTCAGAAATGCAATGAGATAGGAAGGAGGGAGAAAAATTTTGATAACCAAAGTGCATCCGGAGAATCGAATAGTCATGATAAAAATTGTGTATGCCCACTAGAAGTAGGGGTACAAAGGATCAACTTTGAAATCTCCAAGGAAAACATATATTCCGATTTAGGCATAATTGGATAGAACTGTAAAAACCAGACAACTTTTGTTTTGAAAGTTTTTTAATATCACCTACGGATTGTGAGAATTCACAATGATGCTGCTACTTGTACCTCCGATTGGACTATTTAAGCAATAAGAAGAAGAATCTGACAGAGGGTGTTTATGTACATCAAAGGCACTCAAAAAGGGCTGAAATAAATTGGGAAACTCTTATTCTTGAGTATAGCTCCATGCTGAACTGTGATGGTGAAAGACTTGTTGTAACTGCGGTTTGAGTACTACCATTGAATACCCAAAATGCCCTTAAATCTGCATAATACTTCTCTTTGCTGCTTTATTATTGTTCCGCAGTGTACATAAATGCTCTCTGTCTGATTCTTTTTCTTATTGTTTGAATAGCTCAATTGGCAGTACATGGGGCAGCATCTTTTTTTGTGATATCTCACAATCCATACATGATAAATATCTCAATCCATATCTCACAATCCATACATGAATAAACTTTCAAAACAAAAGTTGTCTGGTTTTCACAGTTGTCAATCCATATCTCACAATCCATACATGTATGGATTGTGATATCTCACAATCCATACATGAATAAACTTTCAAAACAAAAGTTGTCTGGTTTTCACAGTTTTATCCAATTATTCCCAAATCGGCATACATTTTCATTGGAGATTTCAAAGTTAACCCTTTATGTCCCTATTTTTAGTGTGCCCACAAAATTTTTATCACGACTATTCAATTCTCTAGATATATTTTGATGATCAAAATTTTTCTCCCTACTTTCTACCTCATTATGTTTCTGAGAAAAAAGGGGGTATAGGTAGTAAGATATATCCTGTATAATAATTTAATTTATATTTTAAATTAACAAAAAATGTGAAATTTTAAATTTTAAACAATGTCTATCAACTTGTTAAAAGATTAAAATCACTTCATTTTGGTAATAATATGCAATTTCTGTTGAGGAAAATTCAAAAAATGTGAATTAAGAATTCAGTAAAAATATTCAACACTAAATTGAAACTAGATTTAATTGCATCATAAATGCATGAAATTGATTTGAATGTGTTTGAACTAATAGTATAGAATATCTGTTTAAGATACAACAGATCAGAAATTGTATATTACTGTTTACAATTTCATATTATTCTGTTTGATAATTGAGATTTATAATAATAGCAAATTAAGTTGGAACCATGTTCAGGCATCAGAGAGCATAAACATTTCTCATCATCACCATATTATGTCCATATCAAGAATTCTACTCTTTTGTCATGTTCAAGAACATAAACTGGTTTGTTAAGCATTCTGAATAAATGGCTCTCGGAGACAAAATAAATCAAAGATTTATTAAAGGAAGTAAGAGAGTGTTTTTACAATTTTTTGGTCTTAGAATGGCACCCAAAACCAGATTGAGATTGATAAGTTTGGGGATCTCTATATCAACAATACTATTAATCACTTCCAAAAAATTGTATTAGATAATATATTCCATATTATAGTAATAGCTTAATTTGTATATATTATTTATTTGTGGTTTGCAACAGAATTAAAAATAAAAATTGTCTTAAGATTTTTATCAAAAAAATGAAAATGCTTTCAAAATATAAAGAATATTTTATAAATCTTCAATTTTCCCATGAGAATAATTTTATGAATGCATATATGCAATATTGTTTTTCATTTCCATTTCATAAACAAGAAATAAACAATATAACAACATTTTTTTTTTATCAATATTTGATAAAATATATATATAAATCTTATAAAATATATCATTCTAGTAATGTTTGTTTGAACCACTATGGTCTAGAGAACTGAATCAAATTATTTGGGTGGGTATAGTTAGTACTAATAATTTTAATTATACTTTTATATCTTAAGTTTATACAGATATAATAGTTCTCATCTAAATAATATATTTATTTTTTGAAAATATTTTTAGAGAAATTTTTTATAGTTTCATATATTAATAATTGTCCTCTTTAATTTATTTATTGTAAGATTTCATTCTATGATATTTTTGTAAATATAAGTTAGATTGATTTCAAATTTTTTAATTTAATTTTATGATTACAATAGTCTTGAAATTTATTATATTAAAAATTGGATAGTATTCTCTGATAAAATCTATAGATTTAAATCAGTTAACACTTTAAATTATTTTTGATTTTGTATATATACAAATCTTTTATGAATATTATTTCTTATGAATTCAAATGGTCAATTAAAAGTTTCTTTATTTTAGCCAAAACAATTTATTGAAATACGAAATATTCATGTTTACAAATCTAAGAATTATTCAATAGAACCTAGAAATCAACTGTGTTTACATTCAGGTACAGATTTTAAACGAGGTTTAACAGTTATATCAGATGATGATGATTTTCGTATTCAAACTTTTAGAAAGTAAGTAAACCTTGTAGAATTTTAATGTTTTAAAATGCAAAATTTATGGCAAATAATAATAGTGTTTAAAACTATAAAAAAATTTAAAATTCAAAGTGAAATTTATTAATGATTTATTGTGTTTATATTATATTTTATTATAATTAATCTTTTTATTCAGTGATTCAATTTATAAATACTTGAAAAGTAAGAAAATTAACTTTGAAATGAGGTGATTGGAAAAATAACAGAGATATTTTAAATAATAAACTTCTAATTCACTTTAACAGAAGATCATGAAATAAAATAAAAGTTATGCATGTGTGAGGCTGCCGCTAGGTGTCGCTGAGATCGAATATTATCAAAATGTCAGAATGAACCGTTCAATGGCAAGCACGTTTACCGGGCGTGAATAAGGACACACGGGGTCTGGGTCGAAAGAAGAATGAGCACACAATACACAGGCAATTCTATAAACAAAAACATTTATTTAAATAGGACATTTAACAATTGAACGAACATTAAATTGAATACAAGTTAAGGTGAGAGAAATCAAAGAAACGAACTGAATTATACATGAGCAAGAACACGTCTATTGACTTAGCAGTTAAATGGGTTGCAAACGGGTTAATATATCGCTCCTCTGGCGTTACATACCTTGAGTCGGACGAGTTGGAACTGTTCTCTTTTTGGGAGGACACTTTCTCCCTTCCTCACTGATTAAATGTTACTGTCCAACTGACTACTCATTGTCATCTCTCTCTTCCCCCTCTCCTTTTATCTCTCCTTTGATCTCTCTTTTGAGGAGGTTGATTCAGAGCCTGACATCATTTTAATATGGCTACAGTTGGTGTATATGCAATCAGTTCCTTGTTCTCCCTCCGACTTTTTCGGCCTTTTTTCCTTGTTTAAGCGATTATCAGCCCGTTTGTTTATTTAAAATATGACACAAAAGGGGAATTAAAGGAAACTAAACTTCGTTTCGTTGATTTCAACAATTGATAAGGATTATGTAAAATTTCATAAAATTACAAAGTTTAAATGATATAATTATTTGGTAAAATAATAATATAAATTGGTTAATATAAATGGTTATATAATTACTATAATAATATAATCGATTAACATAATTAGCATAAAATATAAATGATACAAATATTAAGTAAAGCAAAAATACATGATAATTATAAAAAGGAATAATAAAACATAAGCGATATTTCGTGGATCTCACACATGATCATCATAATTTTATATCATATTAGAGATTTATTTCAATGTCTGAAAGTAAATTGGGATGTAAAAACTGTTTAAATGAAAATTTGTGAATATA
This sequence comes from Olivierus martensii, assembly GCA_000484575.1. Classification (NCBI taxonomy): domain Eukaryota; kingdom Metazoa; phylum Arthropoda; class Arachnida; order Scorpiones; family Buthidae; genus Olivierus; species Olivierus martensii. Next base: position 31,958 of record AYEL01071593.1, read on the forward strand.
AAAAACTTATTTCCCATTAATTCCAATGTAAAAATTTCCAGTCAGTTCTTGGATACCAGAAAGTCACCATCATTTCATTTATTAATGTTAAAACATTCCAAAAACATTAATATGAATATAATTATGTATATTATATTATAATAGTTTATAGGAACTATAGATACATACAAGAAGAAACTGTTTGAATAGATATTATCTATTCAAACTGTTTATTCTTTTCAATTCTGAATTTCCAAGCTACTAACTTGTATCAAGTGGTTTTTCAAATTATAAGCCTAATACTGTAATAAATATGCCAACTATTGTGTTTATTTTTATTAGTTAAAAATTATAAAATTTTAATCAAATATTTTCTTAAATTTATGTAATTCTTAAAATCTTTATTCTACTAAATTATTTGCAAAAATAAATCTTATTTTTCAGTTAGTTTAATAGTTATTTTCTAATCAAATCAAGTTGATATTAATTTGTGTTAATACATTACAATAAAATACTATCTTTGCAAATCAAAAAAATGGTATAGATTTATACAGTTCATTAAATTGAAAATTCATAAACTGAGTATTCATAAATTGATGGATATCTGTACTTAAATTTAAATAAATTAATTTCATTTCATTATTAAATAAAGAAAATTTCTGTTAATAATATAATTTGATTATATAGATTTATTTATTACATTATAAAAACTTATTATTAAATAACAGTTTTGAAAGCTTGGATTATTGTATTGGAGATAGAATACATTATAGAAAAGGGAAGGCAACACAGATACACTAAATCATTCATTTTGAGCATATATGCTGGTGTAAAGAAGAGCTTTGAATTAAAAGCTAGTAATGCCATACAAACAACAGAAAACCCAATGGACACTAATAAAAAACAAACTACTTGCCAGTACCACATGGTTTAAGACGTTACACTTTTATAAACAAATTAGCAAGGAAGGAAAATAAGAGAGTAACAAATTTGAGACCTCTCACAATATTCGATGTATTAAGGAACGAGAATAACCCTTTAAATGAAGGTGAGAAAACAACTGTTTACAAAATACTGGTAAAAGATGATAAGATAGGCGTGACAACCAGGACCTTACACCAAAGAATAGTGGAACATAAGAGAGATATATCCATAGGTAAATTAAGTACAGCTTTGGCCATAGAGGCTTACGCAACAGACACACGAATAAATTGGGAAGAGACCAAAGTGATCCATTAAGAAAAAGACGCAAGCATTTACCAGCAGTGACCATGGAAATAGTGAAGAGACAGAACCAAGAGAAGCTATTGAATGATAAAATAACAGACCTACCTGCAGCTTGGAAATATGCACTAGAGAGTCTGAGACGTTAAGGAAGGAATAAGAATCTAACTAGGTGGAACTTTTGTAATCAACTGGAGTAGTACAACTATATTGTTTTGTATTTTATTCATCTTAATTTTATGGTGTTTTATTTTATTTATTTTGTTTTAATTATATGTAATTTTATATACCAATCACCTGTAAGGACGGTAACCATAATAATGTTTTCTGCTTTTGTTTCTTTTTAAATTAATGTTAGAACTCTAGAACTTTCTGAAACACTGTTAGACATTCGAAAATTATCTTTGAATGTGAACCTGAGAATGGCACACTGCCGAAAACGTTAGTTTCTAAATAAAAAGAGTATATGATTTTTCTCAACTGCATTTAGTGCTTGTCTTGGATTACGTAAGATTTCGGAATTATTTCAGATGCAAAATTAAGCTTTGAATTTCATATTATTTAATAAAAAAATTATACAGAAAATCTGGTTTTACTTGGAAATATCTGAGATATATTTCTGACCTAATATGTAAAGCCTGGCTGAATGCAGAAATAATAAGTATTGTATCTTATGATTTGATTATTTATGTAGCAACATCTAAAAAATATTTACAAAAATTAAACAACCAATATTCAGTTAAACAAATTATTAAATTTATTACTAAATTGTAATGGATGGAGAACAAAGAGACGAAGGAAATAAACATATTATCAAACGTTTAGTTGGAATACTAATCCCCCGTTAAGCTGATCTAAATATTTCACAATTATCAACTAATGTAGTTCATGTCCTCAAGCCTTCCACCTGTGGAGTTCAGGTGTCTATATTCCGACATTACCTTTCAAGGTTTTTTCTTCTGTTGTCAAGTTGTATCAAGTTTCTACCTTAGTTTGTCAAACTTCTGTCCAAAGTTGAGCGATTAAATTTGTATTGGAATGTTTCTTTGTGACTCTATTATATAAGACTGGTTTAAACTGAACTGTTTTTATAAATTTTTTAGTCCAATCATCAGTATCCATTACCTCTAACTATTAAATATAGTATTTTCACTGTGTATTTTTTTAACATTATATAATTAAATATTACTGTATTCAATAAGAATATTCATTTTTATAGATATTATAAATATGAAACTGGATTTTAGGTTTTTAGTTTTATTTTTGTAGTTTAATGTTTTACTTACCTATTTATATAGCCCTCCAAAAACTCATAAGAGAATGACAATTTGTCCAGATATGTTTGTACTGGTTTGTACAATTGTTTGGCTGCAAGTGGGCACAGACTAGTACAAAGCTATATGTCACATCCTAGTTGGATGACCATTTAATTTGTGATAGGTCACAAACTGTTTAATCTGCTAACAAAAGAGTTGCTAGTGGGTGCAGTTTCATAGAAGTCATTTGTTGTCACTCCTGCAATTAAATAGTTAATTGACTGATAATTGTATGTGGGCACAGGGCCTAATAGTTTAAGACAGTGATGGGCAAACTATGGCCTATGGGCCACATCTGGCCTGCCATGATGATATCTGTGGTCTGTGCACAAGTGTAAGATTTTTAAAAAATTTTACCACAAAAATGTTAAATTACATAAACAAGTTACATAATGAATTAATTTAAATTTAGATTTTGTATGCTAAAATGCCACCTTTAAAAAATCTGAAGTGTGCCTCACTCGACTTTCCAATATTTTTGAATATATAACCTATTGGGGCAATGGATTTTGAGGCAATGATAGTGGTAGAGAGTGGCCGTGAAAATTCGTTGAAAACGGAATGTTATTTTTCAGCATGATTGCAGTATTTTCCTCTACTATAAAGAACACACGTATCAGAAAGAAAACATTTTTTTTACATGCGGCTCTCTAGAGAACTTACAGAAGTCTGTATGGCCCGTGGTCAGAAAAGTTTGCCCACTACTGGTTTAAGAAATAAGTTAAAATCATCAGAATTATAGAAATTGTGAACAAAGTAAAAAATTTTTGACTTTTTTCTATATCACGTTCACATACTTTGCAGATTGATGTAAATTAATAACAGACAGTATAAAAATATCGTAAAACCAAATATTTTAAATAAAAGCAACCAATAAGCCAAATGAGTAAGAAAAATCGTTTAATGAAAAACGTTTTCGGCTATCCACTTAGCCTGCCTCAGTTGTAAGGCTACGTGGATAGCTGAAAACATTTTTGATTAAACGATTTTTCTTACTCATTTGGCTTATTGGTTGCTTTTATTTAATAACTAAAGTAAGAAGTTTTCATTATTCATTACAAATATTTTAATTAAAAAGTAAAAATTTCAATACATTTCCATAGAAAACTGAATAAATTAATCATAAAATAAACCAAAACATTGACTTATCAAAGATTTTTTCATAAGACAGCTTCAAAATATGTCAGAAATTTATGGCTGATTGCTTATTTTATTCACAATAGATATAGGATCTTCCTGAAAAAATATAAGTATTAGATTATTACCAATCATTGTACAGAGCCTAAATATTATTAGTATAAATATATGAAAGTATTTGTATTTTTCTATTCACTCTATCAGATAGTGAATTTTGTAGCATATGGAAAGAATCTGTTTGGAAGATTTTTTGAAAATTATATAAAAATTCTATATAAGGAAGTTGAAATATTAATTTTTATGTAACTATAGTATATGGAAAATTATGAATTTATTAAAAATAAGCTGGGAGCTGTAGCAAGCATAACACTAGGTTGACATGATCAGAGTACACTTGGATGATGTGCACACATCCACTCTGATGTTATTCGGATTGCTTCATCCAAGTTGAGTAAACTTGGACAGCAATCAAAATATTCTGATTGAGTGGCAGCTGATTAAAAGTTTCAAGATGGCAGAAATCAGTAAACAACAATCATGTAAGTGGATCACAGAGAATCCATTCTCGAGTCCTTAACTTCCTCTTTTTCTGTCTATTCTGTTTATTAATATGAATGAAATGGATCAGTTCCTGCAATAACATATCAGCTACAACACCTATCCCTTCAAGTACAAGATCTGCCATTTCACCTCAGATTATAGATTGAGTGCACTCAGAAAGTGTAAACTTAAAACTTGGTCTGAATGTATTCAGCCTGAGTTTCTCTGAGTGAACATGGTCTAAGTGTGCTCTAATCATGTCAGTCTAGCTAAATGGACTTTTTGCTGATGATTGTAATGTTAATATGGATATGAATATAAATATAACATAGATATAACAAGTGATTCATTTATAAGAGAACTAATAGATTAAAACATTTATTGCAATTTTAGTACTTTGAAGTCTATGTCTAAATCTAGAAAAACATTAAAATTGCCAGAGATGATATTATCAAATTTGTTAAAAATATTTAGAATTCCATATTGAAGATTTAACCTAATAACTACTTGATACCCATAGGATTTATGGGAATGTAAATTTATTTCAAATATAGGTATTCTTTTAGTTACAAACATTTGAATTAAAAATTTTTGCATAAATGAATTTTTATCTTTATCTATCATATATTTTTATAAAATTTTTGAATTTTTCAAAATTTTAAAAATTATAATATAACTCATTGCTCTTCATTTTTGATCTGTTAATGAATGTGCTTAGAATAAGTTTAATTAATAATTAGATTATGGTCTGTAATTGTCTTGCGAGCTATCACTGAATAAACCTTTGATTCTAATAATGTCAGGTTTTAATTTCAATTAATTCCTTCAGAGTTTTAGGCTTAAAATTGTCTCCATAAATAGGAAAAAAATTGCACCCAAATAGGGAAAATTTGTGTATAAGAATTATCTAGATGAAGGTTTGCATTTTTATCAAGATTAAATAAGATATTTAGTTATTTGACTCTGCTTATATTCACTTGACTTCAAAATTCGATAAATTATAGCACATTTAATAGCAGTTTGAATTTATAAACGTATTTTCATAAAATACATATATAAGTTCAAACTGCTATTAAATGTGCTATAATTTATCGAATTTTGAAATAAGATATTTTTATTTAAATTTTCAGGCACGGGCCTTTAAAGAAAAAGTTGATGTTGGTGCTGTTATTGTCACTAAATTAGATGGACATGCCAAAGGTGGTGGAGCTCTAAGTGCGTATGTATATTTTAAAGTATCATTTGAAGATAATTTATTTATCTTAAATAATAAATTTTTTTCTAATCAAACTATTTTTTATGATAATGTTTTTATCCAGTAAACCCGATGAAATTTAGTACTGTCTGAATTCAAAGTGCTAGATTTTAAAATAGTACGTGATTTAATCTAAATCTGATATATCTGTGAAAACAGCTATGAAAAAATGTAACTAGATGGATGAGAAAAAATTTCTATAGTACAGTGGGTGATTGGTTAATGAACAGTTTGGATAACGAACATTTTTTTGAAAGATTTTTATGTTTGGTTAACGAACACATGTTCGGATAACAAACACTTCACAAAACAAACTGTGGGACCCGCGGACTGACCGAATGACAGATCACCGGATGGCTGCATAGTAAAGCTGTGGTTTACCATTCTGGAGGATCAGGGGGTCCCACTCCTTTGATTTTTTAGGAGGGATGTGGGCCCGGACCATTGAAACCCATTCTTCAATCTTCTGGTTCATCCCATCATGGGTGTTGGTCAGCCTATGTGATGGCAGTTCTATAAGTGGCCGCCGCCAGATAAAAATATTCATGAGGATATTTCGGCTTAACTAACCTAACGAAATGACAGGCTTAGGTCTTGCGCGTTCGTAGACTTATGCGTAAGGATGGAAGAACAGTAGTTTTTCCCGATTAAAATGAACTTGGAGACAATGTAAATCAAATCAAAGATTTATTAAAGAAGGTAAGAGAGAGATTTTACAATTTTTTGTTGTTAGAATGGCACCCATACCAGATTAATGTCAATAGGCTTGGAGATCTCTATCATGACAATGCTATTAATCACTTCCGAAAAATCCTGAATGAATCAGGATTTTTTGGAAGTGATTAGGAAGGAGAGAAAAGCAATTGATATTGGGCAGATTCTTTATCGGAAAATAAACATAAAGATGAAAATGCCAAGACTAATGTGTTGTATATATTATAGTAATTACATATAAATAAACATAGTAAGAAATTATATACATATATGGAAAATAAACATAATAGATTAAAATGCAAGACTATGTATGTTATATTAGAAAATAAACATATAGATGAAAATGCAAGACTATGTATGTATATATTACTAATAGATGAAAATGCAAGACTATGTATGTATATATTATTGTTATTACTATAAAAATAAATAAACGTAGTAAGAAATTATATAATTTTTATTTATGTTTTTTGTAAACATAGTAAGAAATTACATAATTTTTTATTTATGTTTTTTTGGGTCTCCGGAACGAATTAATAGATCGGATATATATTATTTTTATTACATATAAATAAATGTAGTAAGAAATTATATATTTTTATTTATTTTTTTTTTTGGGTCTCCAGAACGAATTAATCAAATTCCCATAAAAAATTATGATTATTACATATAAATAAATGTAGTAAGAAATTATATAATTTTTTATTTCTATTACATATAAATAAACGTAGTAAGAAATTATATAATTTTTTATTTATTACTACATATAAATAAACGTAGTAAGAAATTATATAATTTTTTATTTATGTTATTTTGGGTCTCTGGAACGAATTAATCAAAAACCCATAAAAACCTATGGTAAATCGATGATTGGAACGAATTAATCAAATTCCCATAGAATCCTATGTTAAATCGATGATTAGTTAACGAACAATTCAGATAACGAACATTTTTTTGGAACGGATTATGTTCGTTAACCGATTACCCACTGTATAGCTTTTTAGCACTTCCTGTTTTTATCAATAGTCTTCAATACTTACTTAGCTCATATAACAGGAAAAGTTTTTTAATGAATTAAAACGTTTTCGGCCTATCTTAGAGGCTCTCATCAGTATTCTCTTACTAAATGTATATTTTAGAATAAAGTAATAAAGAACACAATTAGTTCTAAATTCTTTATGATAGGTTTCCCTTTTTTTAAATCTGAAACACTGCTAAAATAATTAAAAAAATTCTTAAAATTCATTATTATACACGTAGGCCTCGATTAGTGCGAATAATTGGTTCCACGAATCTCTCTCACTATTCGAATATTTTTCAGTTTATTTTTAATTATAAAATCTTATGAAATTTCGTTAAATTTTTGATTTATGACAGCTTTAATAAAATTTAAAATTTTACTGAATTAAAGCATAATCTTTATTATATCCATTTACAAAATTCATAAAATATGAAATCCAATAAATTTAATCATTATAAATTTTTAGACATATTTTAAATTAAGTTAATTCTGCACATTATCCACAATTTGTTCAAAATTTATTGTTTTTAAAATTAAAATAATTTTTAATCAAGTTTTAAGTTAACAGATGGCAGCACAATTTATAATTGTCATAAATTGATGCTTATTATGAATCAGTTTTATTTAAAAAAAAAACTGTTGAAATAATAATATCAAAAATTTAATACTAAAATATCCTTAATAAGCCATAAGTTGATGTTTATTATGAATCAGTTTTATTAAAAAAAAAAAACTGTTGAAATAATAATATCAAAAATTTAATACTAAAATATCCTTAATAAATTTTAATGAAAAAATATTAAAATAAAAATTTATTATGCCAAATAAATTTTTTATACTAACAAGTAAATAAAAATAATTAAATAAACCATAATTATATTTTAAATTAACAAGTTATTTATAAATTTTATATGTTTTAAGCAATTTTATAATTCAAATTTTTTCAAATAATTTTCACTTTCTTAAAATAAATTATTTAAATAATTAACAATAAATATTTTCATGTTAAAACGCAGTTTTAATAATTCATATTATAGTATTTGAAATTAAACTTTTATATGCAATATAAAATATACGTATATGTACATTTTTATTTTAGGAAATTTATCATCATTTAGTAAAATCATAATTTATTAAAATTAAAACTTTAATTTGTGAAGTAAATATTTAATCATTTATATTGCATTTAACATGTGGATATAATATTAATGCTTAAAACGATCTTCGAAATCCATCTAACTAGATTATTAAAATAAAAGTAACTTATATTTTTTAAGAAATAGTATTTTGAAAAAATTTAATAAATTTCAATGATAATTAAAATTCATGTAATTTATCTGTTAAACAAATAGAAGATATAAATCCCTATATGCATTTTGTTTTAAAAGGGAAAAATTTACGTTAATAAACTTTTAATATAATATTTTTCTCACACTTTTCTCCACATTTTGTTATATAAAATAGCTTTAACCAGATTAAACTTTGGTTTTGACATTTTTATTTTAATAAAATATATTATTACTGGGTATTGTAATGTAATTTCTAAACTTACTGTTATACGGATATATAATTATTATATTTAATTGCAACAAGTTTATATCAGAAATTCATTAAATTATGGTATGAAACAAGTAATCTTAATTTCAATAATTTAAATTAACTATTCCCAAAACAATATTAATTAATTTAATTTTATTTAAAATTCGTAAATTTTTAATTTTTTTTTTTCTTTTTAATTCAATTTTATTAAAAAAATGGATATTCTATTAAATTATTCCAAAATTAAAAAATAAAAAAATGGATATTCTATTAAATTATTCCAAAATTAAAAAATTTAATAGAAAATTATTCGCGTTTAAAAGTGTAAATTTACTGTAAAATATAGTATAGGATATATTTAGCATAATGATATTGATTTGTTTGATTAAAAAGTTTGCATAGTACTTAATGTTAATATATTTTTATGGTATTCTGGATATACTATTGATATATAATTAATTATATCATATTATTGATATATAATATGTGAATATACTTGCATAATGTATATCCAGTGGCGTATTCAAAATCTTTGGTATCCGGGGCGGCATTGTTTTGGCCCCTCTCCCCCTCCAAAAAAACACATCTGTTTCAACTTTCAACATACATTTTATTTTACACACATTTTCTTTAAATAATTTTTAAGAATTGAAAATTTATTCAAAAATTTTTATACAAATATCTGGTGAATTTAATGATATTCCATGCTCTTGGCTTGGAGAGGAGGCGATCTGCCCCGGGCCCCATTTAGCTTGATGCCCAGGGCGGGCCGCTCCCTCTCCCCCTCAGTGTACGCCACTGTGTATATCATATGCACATGATGTATATAGTACTATAGATACATCATATATTAGTGCCACTATGTATATGCACTAATATATGATGTACAGTATATAGTACTATATATACAGTATATATGCTATACAGCTACCATTATATGGTATATATACTATATACAGATAGATTTTTAAACATTTTCACATAAATAATTGCTATAGATCTAACTGTACTATAAAAATATTGAATATGAATCTGAAAACACTGAAAAAATTTTGTATTATGTCAATGTTTTTAATAATACAGATCGATGCCTAAAAACTTATCTTAGAATTTGCATTGAATATTATTAGTTTAATGAAAAATTTTAATTTTAAATAGTTTTAAGGGTGAAAAATTTAATTTATTCAAATGTACGTTCAATATAAAAGTCATGCAACTTCAAATCCTTTCATAAAAATAAAAAATTCAAGATAAGGAATAAGTTAAAGAATGTGTTAAAAAATAAAAGCTAAGATAATTTTCCTCATGGTTTCATCTTGTCTGGCACAGTCACCACAGTCCAAAATTGGACATTCTAAACCGAACCGGCATTGGAACCATCGATCTGATCACATGACTAGTAGCGATTAACGACAGCTGTTCCACTTACTCGTGCAGAATGTCAAACGATTCTGCCGAAACGGGGTAATCCTGTTATTTTTACGCAGACGGCTCTGCTATGACACTTTCCATCTGGTACAAAGAAGCTTTAATTATGGAACGATGTCTCATCCCTTCTTGATATCTTCCTTATATAAAAAAAGTAGTCTATCTATTGCATACAGGTTTTAAGCATAAGAACAATTTGGTTTAATAAAATATCAGAAATAGAATTAGAATGAAGAAATGCAATAGGTGGTTTTGAGAGAATTATCTATTTCAGAATTAAAATCATTTTTCCAATATCTGATACAGAAACACTTATTTATTAATCTGTAATCACATTGCACAATGCAATAATTTTAATTTTGTTACTTGAAGAAATAAACTTAACAGTAGAATTTCAAATTTATAAAACTCAAAAGTTGTTGCGACATTAAATTGTTATCTCTATGAAATAAATGAATTTTTTTCATATTTTGCGATTTGTATTATTGACTTTATTGGAAAAATTAGCCAATAAAGTCAATAATAAATTTATGTATTAAAATAATAAGGTCTCAACGAGACTGAATCTATATCATTCTTACAAGTTTGGCAATTCCAGTTTACCGCGTACGTAAAATAATGATACATGTGAGTTTTACTTATAGAAGAATCATTTACTACAAAAGTTACCCGATTAAAATTTAATAATCCATTTATAATCTATATTAAGAAATTCTGATGAGAACGTTTCAATTCCTCAAACCTACCTTAGATTCGTTTCTGAATTCAGTTACTGTTTTCTACAAGCAACCAACTTATACAGAATATTTTTAAAACTTATAAAACAAGCGAGTTCGAATTAAAATTCTGTTAAATTAAATATATTCTTCAATTTTTAAAAAGAATTCAGTCTTGCTTCCTGGAATACAAATTCATTTGATAGAATATAAATCCGCATTAAAAGTGGCGTTAACCTGAATCACTCAATTTAAAATCATAAATATTTTTATAACAGAATCACGAAATTCAATCTGTTCAACATGCAATGTAATTCAAAAAGAATCTGGTTTAAAAGTTTTTTTGCCAAAAATATATTTTAATATTTTTCATTGCTCTCCAATTGGCTAAATAATTAATTGTCTTCTGTTTTTTATTAGAAAAGATCCAATTCGATTCTCATTTAGATTTAGTATTTTCTATGTTTGAGTTAGCATTTTATTGATCAATCAGAGGAAAATGGTATTTTAATAACGATAATATCATTAATTATACAAATTTCTCATTTATATAAAATAACATGGACACATTTAGAGGAATAAAGTTTATTTAATTTCATATCAATTAAAACTTCATTAATTTTGTAAATTAACTTTAAATCAATCAATAATATAAAAACTTCATTCTATATTTAACACATTTAAAGTACATCCTGATTTTCTTGTAAACAGCAAACAGCAATTGAAAAATATTATTATTCATTGAAATGCAATAAGCTTATCAATTGAAATTATTCTTTTATAAGATTTTCATGAACCTTTTTTTTAAATTCCATTCAAGTTAACTACTTAAGTTCTAAGTCAGGAAAGAAAAACATTCACAATCACTATCAAAGATGGCTGGTGTCATGCTGTTCACGAAATCTCGATGCTCGAAGCGAGTCACGTTTTTTCTCGGAATTCCACGTTATCGCCCGAGAGGAGAAGGTAGCGGGTAGATACCTGTCCAGGTGCGGTGCTGATGTTACCTGAGGCAACGAGGTGAAAGGAATGCCTAACTTGCCAATGCACCTGACTGGTAACCTGCTCTCTCCCTATGTTAGATTACACACCTGTGTCCCGCCGTGTCCTTTTGTACAGAGGTGAGATCTAGTCCCGGAGGTAGAGGGGTTCACCAAAGTTGTCTACCTGAATATGTCCTTGAATCTATGCTTTAACTGTCGGATTAGACGACCCCCTATTGAAAAACCATTGAGATCTCAGGCCGTTGAAAATCATTTCTGAGGACCATTTGCAGTCGTTTATGAACATACCAATGCAAAAAAATCTTTTGTTTTTTTTAACTTTATTTAAATTTTTATCTATTTGGTAAATTTTATTGTTATTTGAAAAGTGTAAAAAATTTGGATTAAAATGATTGATGCACGGATTAAAACTTAACTCATCATTTTATTATTTTGAATATAATTCGTAATACATTGAAAATTCATAACTTTTCCCACAAAAAATAATGAATTTCGCATTTATTTTTATATTGATATTTTTAATAGTACGACTTTTTTACTTAAACTATAAACAAGCACAGATAAAATAAATTATGTATTTATTGAAATTTAAGAATATAATCTGTGAATTTCATTTGTGGAGAGTATTCATTTTGAGAATGAATATATGAAAATATAAAAATTTTTGTAATACTAATAAATTTTAATAGCAAAATAAAATTTACTACAACTGCATTGTAGAAATCTGAAATGAAAAATGGCTAAATATCATGCCAATTTCTTGTGAAAATTATACTATAAAAGAAATTTTCTATCGTTGTCTCATTGGAACAATATTAAATGCTTAAATGCTCATTTGTAATTGATCAGATTTAGGTCGATTAGACAACATTGCAGATCGAATGGAATAATGAAAAATGGGAATCGATGGACTGAATCCAGATTCCCCAGAAAAATAAGAAAGAGTATCAGATGGTTTTGATTTCGGATTTCTCAAGCAGAAAACCGGAAACATTTCAATGCTACCATCCAGCAGATATTGAACATAATAATTTTGAAGGGAATATGCGTAATATTTTATTATGAAGTAAAATGATATTTAAATCATTGTTTAACATAAGTTTAAAATTTTCTCTTATTAAAAGTTGTTGAAAACTTATGGAAAATTTTCACGTATCTGTTTAATTCACTGGTTAACTTTCCTTTATAAAGATAAAATCTATTTAAAATAGGAAAAATAGTTGAGATGAAATAAAAATATCTATTTATTAAAACAATAAAAAAATTGTTTATCAAATATATTCTTCATATATTTTCAATATAATTCTTTTATACGTAAGTATATAATATATTCTTGCTAATATGCTGTACAGATAACAATGCAAGAAGTTCCTGCATGAAAATTGATTCAAAGTAAAAAATAATTTAATTAAACAATAAAGAATTAAATTCATTCTTATACAGCTGAAAAGGGAAAAAAAGTAGCACGTTTGGCGATTTAATGGTGGAAAACACGTCAAAGAATCTCCTTTAGCCTGCAGTCACTAATCAGGTTTCTTTCATACTCTTCAAACGTGAATCATTCTTCGGTCTTCCGGTTTAAGTGGCGCCGCTATGCGGCCGTCAACCAGGACTATGGAGTCGATTAACACGTGTTCTGCTGATCATATGATCGCTGCAGCATGTTACATCCATCCATGGCCAACAAAGTGAGGAACGAAATGAAGCTAGGCATCCGGGTTCTAGATTCCGTGGCAAACAGCTTAAGAAGTTATAATTATTGAACAAATATCTAAGAAGTTATATTTATTTTAAAATTAAAAATTTTTAAATGTTTTTAATTTTCTTATTTATTATGTAAACTATGTAACTGTTAAAAGACTTTTTTAATCATAAAATAGAAATAAAACAAAACTTCAAATTATTTTATAAATTTTTAATCTAACATTATAATATAGAAAATAATTTATAATATAGTCCTGCATTCATTTGCAGTTAAGCGATTGTTTTTTCTTTTTGCTAATTGCTGGTTTAAATATTTCATGATAACCACGATATTCATTTGTTTATTTTTTATAATGGTATTCAGGAGTTCCGCTATTTCAAATATTCTACTTCATTACTAATTACATAATCATACTCCAATCACAAATTCGATTTTCTCTTATCAGAATATATGGATTATATGTTAACTTCCTAAATAATGAATTTTCGTAATCATTATGAAAATAGATTTTATTTATTTTGCCGATTAATTATTGTTTATTTTTATCAAAATTATGATTACAACAAATATATAGTTTGATTTGTAATCGCGCATAGTTTGCTGAATCTTGAGATTTTTAATTGTTGTCTTATTGCTTTATTTTATTAGATGGATTTAAACAAAGCACATTTATTTAATTTAGTTCGTTTAATTCTATTTTGATAATTATATAAATGAAATAAATAATAGTCTAAATAATATTTCATAAATTTCTAATTATATTTTATTAAAATAATTTCATTATTTTAATTATCAGTAATAATAAAAATTTTATTTATTGCCATTATCCTCTCCAATTAAAAACTCGTTAAAAATCTATTTGATTGAAATTCTACGTGCACTTTTTTTGGCAATTAAAAGATGTTTGATGTCTGAATTATAATCAATCTTAGTGGTATATCCACAAGGGATTAGTGGAGCTGTAGCCCCAAACATAAAAAAAAAATTAAAATTAATTTACTCAAAAACTACAGATTATCGAGTTAAATCCATCCTGATAAAAAACCATAATGCAATCATTTCATTATTTAAAGGATCTAATCATTATTTTGGTTAGACATTTTGATTTTAATTTTAGTGAGAATCTTCAGTATGATATACTTAAATAAAAGTATTTAGACAATTTCAAAATGGAACAAATGAATATTTAGATTAACAAAAAGACAGTAAATACGAAAAATATTAAAACTTAAATCATAATTAGGAATATAATAGAGCACTTGTTATATTGAAAAACACTAGCAAAAATCTAATCATTAAATATGGGCATGTCCATTCCTTTTTCAGAACTAAATATCAGTTTTGTAAAATCAGTCTTGAACTGAATGAAAAAAAAAGAAACCAGAAAAAACTGAGACAACACCTTAAGAAACTAGCGACCTCATTCTGACTTTTAGATGAACTTTGACCTTTAACAGGTTTACTACAGTTAGATGAATCAAGTAAAAGTTTGAGATGCGGTATCTCTATGTTTTGTTATCTAAGAAGGAAATGAAATTTGAAGGTATCAGTAGCGCTTTATGGTTTATTTTCAATCTTTCGTACACAGCTGGTGTCTTCGTTGTTCCATGATACACAATGCTGGCGACGGAACCTTTTGTTTCCTATCGATGGGGCAGAACAAGCTTCGGACGCTTCCACTCCACCCCGTCGGACCACCGACATCTGGTTGTGAAACGTCGTCTACTGATGACGAATCAATACTTGTGTGTTGACGAAGCTTTCTTTCTGATAACGAATCATTTTCTGTTCTTTTGGATTCGTCTTTTGTTTTTGCATAACTGATAATTAATACAAATAAAAATTACTAATCTAAAATGAAACAGAACAGACATGAATCGAGAATAAACAGATGACTTTTTTTCCACATTTTGTGAATTTAATGTAAAAATATATTTTATTTCTGCCACAAAATATTCAACTCAAATTATAATCTTCAGAGATTTTCGGAAAAAAACATTTTTTTTTTTTTTTTAAGTTATCAAGAAAAATTTGTTTAGTGCAAATTTTTCCATCTATAGCTTAAAATATATTTATTATAAATTTTTGTACAAAATTCTGGATGTTTTGCATAATGGTAAAGTATCATTTATTTATTTCAAAATACAGTAGTGTAACGTATACAAATATGTTATAGGAAATTAGATTAACAATAAATAATAGTATCAGTTATAACTGATAATTGTTATTTAAACTATTATTAATTATAGAAAATTGGCATATTTGGGATCCAATTTAAAAATTCACATTGTATTTTTATTAAAAAAATTAAAAGGAATAAATTGCACCTTTTATTAAGAAAAGAAAAAAGAAGTAAAATCACTTAAAATATTTTCAATAAATATTTTGCATTTTTAAATACAAGAATTAAGAAAAAAATATACATTATTAAAAAGAATGAAATTATTAGAATATTTCCACAGAATGTGCGGTTCAATTAACCGCACTTTCTTTCTTATCCGGATAATAATATCATGGGAATGAACTTCGTTTTGATATCCATGTGCACCAGGTGTTGTTCTATAGCGCGGCTTTACATTGACCTGAACCACACCTCAACATCCACCTGAGCCATTACACCAATACCAGAAAGCAACTATTTCGCCATAAAACACATTAGCCATTTATTAACCTTGTTTTCGTCAATATATCCGAAGTTCCGACAGTTAGAAATTTATAACAATTTTATTGTCTTGAAGATCTAAAACTGAATTAACAAAGTAGATAACTTGGAAAAAGCGAGAATTTTTTTAATGTATTATTAATTTTTATTTATTACTTGTTATATAAGGAAGCAACTTTTTATTATATATATTAATCTTTTATAACAATGTTGTTTATGTTATTGTTATAATTTAAATCAGGTAATTAGCAATTATTTTAAACTCTTTTATTATAAATTTGATATAAAAGAAAAATGGTAAAAATA
>AYEL01071595.1:0-91322 GCA_000484575.1 Olivierus martensii
ATTTTTTGCAATTGTTTAAAAATAATTATATGTAGAAATATATTTATTAAAATATATAGTATATTATATATTGCAAATTATATTATATTAGGTGGACTCAAGAAAAATTTCTCGGGATTAGAAGGCATTCGCAAATGATAAAATTTATCTTGATAAAATATAGTACAGTAATTTAATTTTTCAAGATATTGGCAGTGTGAGAGAACAAATTAGTTAGTTGTCCCATTCGATAGTTTTCCAGTAAAAAATAATCTAATTGTTATTCTATATCTCTATTTATGCATATTGCATTATTTTAATATACTAGAGTTGCCTGATTTAAATATTAAAATTACATAATTTTCTTTTAATATTAATATTAAACTTATTATGTCAGCTTCAATACAAAACAATGTTTAATTGTATGAAGAAACAGAAACAAATTAATTATTAAACAGGAATTATGTACGAAGTGCTCCATTATTAATATATTTCATCAAATCTAATGAATTTCATATAAATACTGTATATACATTAAAACTAAAGCTGAGTCGGGCGGATTGGCCGCGTGGAAACGCTTCGGCTTTCCATTCTGGAGGACCGGGGTTCGAGTCTCGGGTCCCACTCCCTGAAAATATTTATGATGAGGTTCCGGGCTCGGCCCATCAATCCTGTCCTTTACAATCCGGCTGACCCCTCGCAGGGGTGGGCAGCCTGTGGAAGGGCTTGTTTCGCCCCGCCACTTAGTACTCCTGACCCCTCGCAGGGGTGGGCAGCCTGTGGAAGGTCTTGTTTCGCCCCGCCACATAGTATTCTACAAGAATAGAGTGTAGTGTCATCTGTTGACCAAAAAAACCAAAGCTGAATATGCATTCTTTATTTTATACAAAAATATTTAATTTAAATTGAAGAAACATATTTGTAGTATGAATTCCTGAGATCCCTGAACAAAACCGCCTTAGTTTTAATTGAAGTGTATTAATAATTTTAAATTAGTTGTAATATTTTGTTTTAAAATTAGAACAATATGATTTATCGCTGAAATTGCACTTCTTCTGAGAGATTAGCTTTCTCTTTATTTAATTATTTTTTAAATGCCATCAAATATGGCGAAAGATGAAATGGAATCAGTGGGAATGACAAAGATGGAAGAATATCGGTAGCCGAGAAAGTACTTTCCAAAAATCTGTTATTTGTCCCGCAATGAATATGATATCAATAGTTATCCGTTCTGCGCTATATAAAAGCTTTTGGTTCCTTGTTAATGAGATCTTGATTGCTGTTTGGCAATCTTGAACATCGGCGAGTTCACGTCTGCGTTTCGCCCACTTTAGATTGTTGGTTTCGCCATTGTCAGATCTCCGATTCAGGATATGTCCATTAAAACTAGAAGAATGGAACAAGAGGAAGAAATATAGAATGGAAAATAATAAAAATTATGTAAAATGAAACAGAAAAAATTGGTGATCGTTCATAACGGAGACGAGGACGAGATCTCTTTCTCGCCTATCCCCCAATGACAGAAATGCAATTCCTGTGGATAAAACTCAAATTATTCTAAAGTTAATATAAAGAAAGTATATATACGAGAAATCGCATTGAGAAAATTCGAATTTGAAGACTCATAATCGTCATATACTTTGATTCCACTTCCTTAGATAGTAAATCTGCGAGGTTAGCTCTTTTATAATTAGAAATATGCTTAATCTAAATCTATTGAAGTTTATCGTATTTCAGTCATAATAATTTCAAAGATCTACTATAGTCATTGTATTTTAAATGTTCTTGATTATTAGTTCCTATAGTATAATTTGTTTTTATCCTATTAGCTATTATAGTTATCTGTACATATATATTTGCTATAAATATATTACGTTTGATTATTAACTAAGTTACTGAAATAGCCCTTCATTCCCTTATTCATGTGCCACTAATCCTCGCGGTTTATTCAAAATTCATCGGTTAAATAACGTATCAGGCCATGTCCTTACTATAGCAATTTCATGCATAATGGAGAAAAACGTTCTGGTGTCAGGCTGACATTTGATTGAATTAAAACAGCTAAAATTAGGTTATGTACAGTAGTGTGATCCTTACCTTGGTGCCAGAGGTAATACAAAAGACAGCGTCGGCATAACATTGCGGATCCTTACAGTAGCAATATTTAAATACCGATTTAATATGTCATTACAAAGAATATTGATTTCCTAATATAGAGGTTCATATTTTTATATTGAATAGGGTAAGACACCGCTTAATGCTGCTCCGTTTAACGCTGTTTCGATATTACGCGGGTTTTTCGTATTCTATATTTTTATTGCTTCACTTTGGCGCTGTTTGTGAAACTGTTATACTCATAAAAATCCGAAATCGCACGAAGACGAGGAAGTTATAGTCACGAAGATAAGGAATAAAAGAAACTTGCAACGGATTTTCTCAAAACAAGTTTAGCCACTATTATGGAAATTATGGATAAGTTTATACGAAGTGATCCAAATTTTATAGAAGTTCAGAGGAAAGACAAACTGTCATGGATGAGATGTCTTGCTATCGACAATTGCTTGTTGAACGAAAGAGGAAAAGGCAAACAACGTTAGATGATATCTTAACGAAAAACCAAAACGAGTCAAATGAGGAAGGTTCTTCCTCATTTGACTGATAATTTGAATAATTTAATTGAATATTTTTGATTTTCATGAATGATTTATGAATACAAATCGATATTATAAGTTTATACGAAGTGATCCAAATTTTATAGAAGTTCAGAGGAAAGACAAACTGTCATGGATGAGATGTCTTGCTATCGACAATTGCTTGTTGAACGAAAGAGGAAAAGGCAAACAACGTTAGATGATATCTTAACGAAAAACCAAAACGAGTCAAATGAGGAAGGTTCTTCCTCATCACCAATATAAATAATTTAATTGAATATTTTTGATTTTCATGAATGATTTATGAATACAAATCGATATTAGCAATAAGAAATATCTATAATTAACATAATAAAATAGTAATAATACATCTTACAAAATAAAATAAACAAAAAATGGTAAGTATATTTTTTTATTCACTGTACTGTTTCATTTATCTTCATTATTTACGTTTTAAGATGACCTTGCTTAATCTGTTTTATTTAGCATTTGGTTTTTTTGGAACGTATCTCCGCGTTAAACCAGTATTTACTGTATATTATTTAAAAAACTGTTCAGATATTTTCTTTCTAATATTTTCATCCTATATTACAGAATCTAAAAATATAAAAAATTAATAAAATATTGAAAAATTTTAAGTAGTATATTTAATTAAAATTGAAAATTAATTTGTATGTAGATGGATTTCTCTCATAATCAGACTGTAAAAAATTTATTCGAAGATAATGTAGCTTGTATAGTTCCGTATATAATCGTGTATAAGCCGACTCCCTTGTTTGCGTTTAAATATCTGTAAAAATAATTAATCGTATATAAGATTACCAATCTTATATCGCCCGGTCTTCAATCTTCAAGTATTAAAACAATATGACCTTAAAATACATTAATAATTTATAATATAAAAATTTTTTCATATGCAATTCACTACTGAAATAATCAAATTAATTTAATTTAATTATTTAGTGGTTTAATTATTGATATTTTTTGTTTATTACTGCATCGTACACGTATATTTTTAAACCACTATATATATAAATATATAGTGAATCAAAGTATATAATTATAGTGAATATATATTATGTGAATAATCATAAAATATTTATTATAGATTGAATAAGTATAAAAATTTATTAAGCAATGATTAATATTTTGCAAGATAAATTTCAGTATATATAAACTACAGCAAAAGTTATATCCATTATATTAATTAATTGTTGAAACAATATTGGAAAATAGTATATTAAGAACTATTAATTCATAAAATTATAAATATATTGCTTATACCTGTTGATCAAACTGGTGATCATATTAATATTGCTTATGAATCTCTCTCTCAGCTATTAATATCCAGGCATATAATTCAACAATTTGAGATTTTCATATTTAATTTTATTATCCCTGTTCAGCATAACACATTATTTACTAAATTTAATAATTCGAGTTCAATACAATTAAAAATTTTCAAGAGTTTATAAAATGGCTTAATTAATTAAATAAATTCTTATTAATATTAGAATATCAATCGAAAATTACCTAAATAAAAATTATATGCAATAAACTTTAAAATTTTCTAGTACGGCATAAAAGTAAGAAACAGTCTTCTTCTTTAACACCATCAAATGTGGAAAATATGTAGCGTGTGGTCTTCCTTCGAACACGAGAATACAATGTAAACTTAATTAATTCTATGTACGTATTCGAGTTGTGTTATGTCTACAAGAAATAGTCAACAGTTTAGTTCTACTTTTCCATTTATACGCTGACTCATATAAATTGTTGACACTCTGTTTGATAAAAGATCAATTAAATATGAATTAAGAAACCGCTAATTGATTTGTATTCCGACACCTAGTGCAAGAAAATACACATTATTGCAGTATCTTTTAAAGTTTTATATATGAAAATATAATTTTGGGCTTTAGTCTATAGAGATTTTTATTTTTTTTAATGATAGTTCCTGAACATTAGATGAAAATAACAACAATTAAAACAATCAAATTAATAACAGAGATTAATAAATTTAAACTTAAATTTAAAAAGTTTGCTCTATGTAATAAGATATTTATTTTATAATTTTTATGAAATTTATTACATTTAATTTGCGTTGCTGACTATTAGATTAGTAAAAAAATCATAATATAAAAACTAAATATTAATATAATATTTTGAATATTGGTATTCATAAAGAGTTTATAAATATTTGCTGCCATAGAAACGCTAGGACAAAATATTTACTAAGGAAATTATCTAAATTAATTTAGCAAAACTTCAGCGGCGTTATTTTATCAGTGGCTTTAAAAGTTTTTTATACTAACAAATTCATCGCAGAAAACAACGCAATTTATGTCACCTTCTGATTCTGCAGTTAGAGTCAATTGAAAATTACAACAACTTTTAAAAAGCTTTTGTTTTTCTTATAGTTTATTTATGCTATATAAAAACCCAAAATTTCTTCATGTATAATAATTAATAGTCAAACGTGGCTGGCTGTCTGGATGTCCATTTTTCGGTTGAACTACTGTACCGATTTCTATAAATAGGGTATCTTTTGAAAGGTTTAATTTTTTGATATCTGCGGAAGTCAATATTATTTGTGGTTATTAATAATTTAAAAATTAAAGAATAAAAATTACATGGAAATTGTAGTTCCTCTAAAAAGACAGAATTCGCAGATGGCGCTGTAATGTAATAATGGATGCCATTTTATGATTCTCTTTTGGATTCCGTACACGAGTTCGGAGGTGTTTTTCGTCGTTATATACAGTATTATAAAATTAAATCACAAGATTATATTTCCGCTCATTTATATGAGCGGGTAATTTCTAGTGTATAATAATTTAAATCTGTCTTGCATTGATATTAAAATTGTATCTATTAATACATTAAAAAAATTTATTTGAAATTGTTTTTCGGACATATTAGGGATTTATCTCTGCTTTCGTAATCAAATTGTTTGTTAATATATCTTATTCTTATCTATTTCTTCAAATTTCATTTGATCAACTCACAATAGACTTTGATTCGTTCTGTACTTATATAGTATTATTTTTCTGTTATCGTTTTGTCTGCGCAGTTTACCGATTTATAGTGTACCGAATATTGTATACAATAAATTCTTTGAATCTATATATCTTTATTACCATTGATTATATGGT
Source organism: Olivierus martensii (assembly GCA_000484575.1). NCBI lineage: Eukaryota > Metazoa > Arthropoda > Arachnida > Scorpiones > Buthidae > Olivierus > Olivierus martensii. Next base: position 5,786 of record AYEL01071595.1, read on the forward strand.
TTATTATATATTGCTGCATGAATCATTACCTTTCTTCTGGGAGCGCCAGAGGGTCCCCATTCCGTGCACCGTTTAAATTATGTGTAAATAATTTAAACGGTGTCCTGAGCGGGCGCTCAGCTCAATCGTATATTGACCCTGCATTCGTTTTGTACTTATATAGTATTATTTTTCTGTTATCGTTTTGTCTGCGGTTTACCGATTTATAGTGTACCGAATATTGTATACAATAAATTCTTTGAATCTATATATCTTTATTACCATTGATTATATGGTTTATTATATATTGCTGCATGAATCATTATCTTTCTTCTGGGAGCGCCAGAGGGTCCCCATTCTGTGCACTGTTTAAATTATATGTAAATAATTTAAACGGTGTCCTGAGCGGGCGCTCAGCTCAATCGTATATTGATCCTGCCCTGGATATGAGATTGGAAATTATTGTAATATTAGAATAATTAGCAGTGCAAGTTGTTTCTAAATAGATTGATTTACCTACAGCAGCTGAGAGAACCAAGAACAACTCACATACATCGCAATTATCAGCCTCAAACAAATTAATCGAATGTAGTTGGTAATATTAGACTCACTTTGTGGAAACGATTCATCATGGAGAACAGAAACAATTTATACATAAATACTTATTTTCACCCAGGATTTGAATGAATATCATACTAAGGTAAATTACCTTAGATTTCACCCGAAATCTAAGTTAATTTTTATGACTTTGTTGTCAAATCCTGGGTTGTGAAAATAAATATGTTTTGTGTAAATATGTACAAAGTGTTTTCTGTTCTCCATGATAAAATGTGCTCGATTTACAAGAGCTGATTCTGATAGCTCTTGTAAATCAAGCACATTTAATTTAAATAACACAGTTAATTTTAGCTGTATTTTAGATATACAGCTAAAATTAACTGGTCATGTGCTATCTGATTCTGGTATCGCTCGTAGGTTTCTGGTGGCGTGTAATATTGTAACACAATGTAGCTTTAGATAGAGATAAATAGTTTTTAATTTCCTTTAGAATTTATGATTGAAAATTGCTTCCAGCCAGAATACAGAAAAGCTTATTATGAAAACATGGCAGAATTTATTAATATTTACTATTCATTTTTTAAAGAATATTTACACTTTATTTAATTTTTTTGTTATTACCATTAACCGAAACTCAATAGCTACAACTTTTTATTCCATACTTAATATTTTTTCATTTATCTTTTCCTATTTTCTTAGATATAAAATAAGAAATTGATTTAAATAATTCAAAATCCTTTTAATAACTTATTTAATTTATTTCAAGGTAACAGTCGAAATTACCTGCCAGCGATGAGAGCGCAAGAGGAGGCGCGGCATCGCGGGGCGCCATCTGTCGGGAGGAAAAATTTTTGTTCCTCTTTCTCTTTCACTTATTAGAGGGTTTTCTCTCATTTCCGTTTCCTATGCCGCTATCTTCTGTTGCCTTCTTCCTTTTTCCCGCAGTAGGAGGCGATTTTCGTCGTCTGATAAATTCTTTCTGTCTCTGTGGGACTCGATGCGGGGGTCTTTTCCATCCGCTGGCCATTTCCATACGGACTACGCCATGCATTTCTTCTGCCAGATACTCTTCGGATGTCGTATTTGGTTCGTCGACGCGCATTCTCCACGGTGCAAGCGCATTTCTTGAAAACGTCGGCGATTGTCTACTGCGCATGATGAGCGACTTTGTATCGTTGTCTAGTTGCGACAGCCGCATTTCTATCTCTCTGGCGACAGACAGAAACGCGGCTGTTCTGTCTCTCGCCGCGTCCGCGAAGCCTGGAGCGATAGCTGTCGTTTTTAATAATTAAACGGTTCGTATGCCCGTTTTCGCGCTGCACTGCGCTAAGCGAAGTGAGGGTGCAGCCGGGGGGGGCGCAAACCGAAATAGGGCTTTTTCGTGCTGCCGAAGAAACCCCAGGGGGAGAAAAGCCCGCTCGCACACAGAGTAGAAACCCCTGCAATTCGGCAGTCGAAATTCCATAGAAAAGCCGGTTCCGGGGGTCCGAAGGAACAGTCGATATTCCTGAGGTTCCAAAAACACTTAGCGAAAAACAGGCTCGCTGAGAGAAGAAAGGAAAAATACCGCAATTTGGTTCTCAGGCTAGATATCGGCATTTCCGTTCGCAATCAATCCGTCAGTTTCGATGCGATCGTTCAGACAACGTTGGATGCAGCTTGCGACGGAACGCGTTCATCGCTGGCAGTTTGAGCGTTACCTCGTTTAACATAATGTATAATCACGAAATTTTCATAAATGACTTACGCATTGCTTATTTCTTTCTCATAAGGGAATTTATTCGAAATGCCTAATCCAACACTTGTACTGAATAGCTGATCTTTAGAAATTAGGAAATTTTCTGCTCCATCGTCCTGATAAAGATATCTAAAGCGGTAAAAGTTGAGCTTACCTGTGGCGGCAACGCAAAGCGCAGCACATACCTCGCTGACACTTTCCTTGCTTTAACCGCGTTCAGCGCAACCAGTGTCAATGCCACGGTCGCATTGAAACTGACGGATTGGTTGCGAACGGAAACGCCGATATCTAGCCTGAGAACCGAATTGCGGTATTTTTTTTCTTTCTTCTCTGAGTGAGCTGGTTTTTCTAGTTTTTTTCAGGAGATTTTTTTCCGGGTCCTCAGGAATATCGGGTGCCACCCCCGGCTGTTCCCTCTTACCCCAGAACCGGCTATTCGACGGAATTTCGACTGCCGAAAAACAAGGGTTTCTACCCCGTGTGAGAGCGGCTCGCAGAAATAGCGGACGCGGCCCCGACCGTTCCTTTGGGCCCTCCGAACTGCCGTTTCGAAGAATACGCAAGTGCTTTTTCGTTTATAGCCGTGCCACATGTAAATACGCATGCACACTGTTAAATTAATAAAAATTAGCTATCACTCCAGATTTCGCGGACGCGGCGCGCGCAACACACAGCAGATAGAAACGCGGCTGGCGCCATTAGAAAACGAGAAAAAGTTGCTCGTCATGCGCAGTAGGCAATCGCCGACGTAGCCAAGAAATGCGCATGCGCTGTGGAATTCAGGCGCGCAGACTAACCAAATAACGACTTCCGAATAGTTCCTGGTAGAACGAATGCATAGCGTAGTCATATGGAAGTGGCCTACAGACAGAAAGGACCCGGAATCGAGTCCCGTGGAAGACAACAGAATTTATCAGAGGACGAAAATCGACTTCTAGGCTGGAAAAAGGCAGCAGAGGATAGCAGTATAGATAACGGAAACGAGAGAAAATCCCATAATAAGGGAAAGAAAAACTGAGGGAGGAGTAAAAATTTTGCTTCCCGACAGATGGCGCCATGCGACGCCGAGCTTCGCATTGCTAGATTCTCGCCCACAGGTAAGCTCAACTTTTACCATCTAAAGCATTATTAAAAAATATAAATGCGTAGTCGTCTTTCACGATTCGATTTGCTAAATTTTCGTCTAGCCATCCATTTTCAAGTTTATTTGATTCAAGCAATTTTTTTACATCTACACCAGCTCCATCAGTAGATTCCTAAAATAATTTTAATATTTCTGTACTGTATGAATTTTCTTATAAATAAATTAATAAAATAATTTTATTTTTATTTTATAACTAATTATTGGAGTAAGTAGTATTATAACTGATAATGTTAGATATATAACTAATCATTATTATTAGTTATATTAATATAGATTATAACTGCTTTACGGAAAGTGTTATAAATTTGAAGTTAATATTAATACTTCAATGAAACTTTTGATTTTTAAATTTTAATAAATAATATATATATAAGGTTTAAATAATTCTCTGGAATCAATCTTAAATGTTAAGAGAAATAATAGAGCCTCATTTAAATTTTACACTAAATTTGTTAACTTATAATTTCTTTAATCAAGATGCACGGCAGTGATAGTTTGCGAAGTTTAACCGTAACGACTTCTTTAATAATAGTCAGTCAGTCTCAAATCATTGACTAATATACAAGCGTATTGTTTCTTTTTTTGCATATTTTACGCTCCTTTTCCACTCAGAGAGATTACGAGAGGGGCCAGTTCCAAACACGGGCTGCACCCACACCCGTGGAGGGGGGCTGGATGGTGAAGGACGTGGATCAACGGGCCGAGCCCAGTACTCTGAAAAAATCCGTACCCCGAAAAAATCCGGGACCAGAACGGGACCCTTCTGCGTGGCACGCCGACAGCGTTACCACTCGGCCATCTCATTTAGGCTCATTTATAACTGTGACTATGCGCCTAAAAAATCAACATGGCCCTACTCCGCCTATTGGCACTACAGGGATCCTTCTGCGAGATGGAACTCGGCTTTAATCATCGCCTGAGCTGTCGGCGGGGAACGGAACCCCACCTCTGCGCCACTTCAGCAAGGGGGCCACACTGGTCCAGCAGGCCTGATGGGCTGAAGATCCTTCAACCTCGGCCCCTTGCGCCCGGAGTTGCCGAAGCAACCGAAACTATAGCAGAGAAGGCATTACAGAGTACCGCTCACACAACTGAACACAACTCACCACTGAGACTTTGATACAACGGCGGAAAGGTTCTCCCAGAAGGGAGAAACCACGAGTATCACCGGAACCATGAATAATCGTGGACGGGGCAAGACGGTTCATTAGATCATCTAGTGACCGTGCAAGCAACTCAAAAACACCTAGGTCTTAAACGTGTATCGCTCTTAGTGGAGGGGTGCGCACACGAAGCGCAGACCAAAAGTCCTCAAAAGTCACAAGCGTCCAAGAAAGGGTGAGAATCTCCCCCGGTTCGATCTCCGATGCAGCCCACTGTCTGCGCCAGACTGGTGGGCCACCATAGGGATGATATCGACCGACGCCGTGCAATGGTCGGGCTCTGGCTCCTTACCGTGGTCGAATATCGCTCGGATCAACTCCTCGAGGTTTTGTGATTCCCCAGGGAAGCGAACTTCCCCCGGCGTGGAGAAGAAATCTCCTACAGCCCGAGTGCGGCCAACTCTCGGGTGGGCACCGTTAAGGCTTCTATCCCTCCGCCATTCATCCCATCCGCACGGTACGCCACCTTGGGATTTGGGACCCTTTCAGAGGACTCTTACCTCACGCAGGGCATACGACGGGCCAATTCTTAATCCCGACAAGCAGGGACTCGGACGGTCGGGTGGCGAACCACAGAGCGCCCATCGACGAGGGATGGGAGCGGCCATGCTCTACCGACCCTTTAGGAATTTCTTCACTAGGGACAGCCCCCTGGGGGCGTGGGCGAGGGCGAAACCCAGGCCGACCAGGGTGTTGCTGCAGGACCGTGGCCAGGTTGACAAACGAGGTCCGTGGCTGTTATCCGGCTAGGAATTCCCGGGGCTGTCTACTCGGGTGAACCACTCCCTTTCGACAAGCCGCTGTTCACACCAACCCCCGCTCAAGCCAGACATACTGTGGGGGCTTCTTCGCCTGGATATCGCCAAACTCTAGGAGCCACTTAGTTAGTCCCTGTCACTATGAAAGTATCGTCCCGGCTGCAAAACAGATACAAGCATAGTGACAGCCGGTAAGCCCTCTCACCACGTCAAGGTGGGCCCCACTCGAGAGAGTAGTAGAGAGGCTTGAGAGGCTCGAGAGTACTCGGCCATCTGGCCCCCTTTATAGATTCGTATGACTGACATTTTTTTATCAAGAGATGACGCCACTTTCCACTCAGTAAGAGTACTACGTGGCAAGGCGAAACAAGCCCTTCCACAGGCTGCCCACCCCTGCGGAGGGGTCATTTCTGGTAGAATACTATGTGGTGAGCGAAACAAGCCCTTCCACAGGCTGCCCACCCCTGCGGAGAGGTCAGCAATTGTGGAGGACGGGGATCGATGGGCCGGGCCTGGACCCCATGATAATTATTTTCAAGGGGTGGGTCCCGAGATTCGAACCCGGGTCCTCCACGACTAACATATTAAAGAAGTCGTTACGGCTAATATTCAACACGCTGTAACATTGATATTAATTTAATATTATTAACATTATAATTTTATTTGATAAAGTATTCAATCGGACATTGATTACCAAATTTATAGCATAAAATCTAATTATAGCATTCGCAAATTTATTTCAATCTTTTACAAATTGATTTAATCCTTTTGCAGATACATTTGATCCTTTTGCAAATATATTTAAACTGTACACGAATTTATTTAAACTTTTTGCAAATGTATTTAAACTTTTTGCAAATGTATTTAAACTTTTTGCAGTACATTCAAACTTTCGGCCACGAACAGATAAAAAAATGGTGAGAAAGAATAGTGAATAAACGAGTATAATATCGATATATGAAAATAAAATTTATTTTCAAATTAATACAAATTTTAATAGAAAAATATATATTAATTATATACATTAAATTTAGTGCAGTGGTTTGCTAGTAGCTACAGCTGGTAACAAAAGAAACGTGTCCATAACATAATTGGCACAATCCTGGGAAGTACAAGTTGTCCCAAATTAAACTAGCACTTTAAAAATAGCCTATAGCGAAAAAAATTGAGCAGAATTTAAAAAAAAAAGTATAGAATGGCATAAAGAGGTGATGGGATTTTTTCTAGCAAAAAAAATTAGTTGCAAACACTACCACTAGAGGGCGTATAATACCTTTATACAGAACAGAACTACAGAATTTACTAGACTTCAGTTGACAAAACATGTTCAACATGCTGGCCACTATTGTCAGCTACCATCTGGAAGCGTGAAATCACATGTTCAATTGTTGCAATCAGTGTATGCCTTGGAATGAAACGCACATGGCATGTTATGCTATCCTTAAGATCCGAGAGAGATGCAATGGGATCGCGGTTGACTGTCTTTCAGATAGCCCCACAGCCAAAAATCGCAAGGATTTAAGTCTGGGGATTTGGAAGGCCAAGTGGTAGGAAATGACGGCTGAAAGTGTGGAGGAGCACCATCTTGCATGAACACTTGTCAAAAGACATTGCCTTTCCTGCAAAGCCGGAATCACAGACTGCTCCAATAAAGATGCGTATCTTGAGCCGGAGACAGAACACACCACAGGACCTGAGTTGCTGGACTCTTCAAAAAAATACGGGCCCAGAATGAGTGAGCCAGTAAAGCCGCACCATGCCGTTACATGCTTAGAGTGTAAAGGCATTTGATGAAAGGCATGTGGGTTTTCTGCCGCCCCAAATACGGCAATTGTACGTGTTAACCGCACTGTCCAAATGGAAGTGGGCTTTGTCCGTCCACAAAATGTCCCATGGCCATTCAGTTTGGAGCTGACAGCGCGCAAGAAACTGCAACGCAAAGGTTTCTCGGCTCCTTATGTCAGCTGGTAAGATCGTCTGCAGAAGCGACAGTTTATAGGGATAGTAGCGTAATACCTTCTGAAGAATCCTGTGAACGGCGGAGCGAGGTTGGTCAACGGCTGCTGCAATACGCCGAACACTAGTGCTGCCCATGAATTGTGACATCCTGTCTTCCATCACTTGTATCGATACATCATCGACCTGTGTTGTAACACGCTTTCGTCCTCTTCCTGGCTGAAAGGCCAATAATCCCATTGCTTCAAACTTCTTAATCATGTCTTGTAGCCCATTCCTAGTTAGTGTCCTTCTCTTAACAGCTTTAAAGACCGAAACTTTCGTAAAAAAATTTTTATTTATTACTTTTTTAAGAGATCAATAAAAAGAATCCTAAAATTGAATTATATTAACTCAATTAATTAATTTTTCTTAATTATTAATAGTTATTTAACAATCAACAAGCTATCAATGACATCACATTTTTATAAGACTTTCAACATTAGTTTTAGTTATTTCAGTTTAAATTTTTGAATTGTGACTGTATTTTAGTTATTTTTTGGTTTCCAACACTCGTCATTTCAGCGATTGTGTAACTGTTGTTGTGAGATTCTGTTTTAATTTAATTTAATTTTTATTTTACTGTGAATTCCTTGCATTTGTGAAATGAATGAGAAAAAAAGCAAAATAGAAAATGAAAATCAAGTATATTAGTTGCGGTGGGAAAATAACTTTTACATAACATGGGTTAACTGTTTTATTTAACAAACGTTTTCCTAATTTTAGTGATTTTGGTCGGAAAGTAATATCAACGTCTGATAGTATTTATTTGTGTGAAAGTACATTTTCTAACATGAAGATAGTAAATTATGGATTCAGAACCTGCCTTGGAGATTTTTCTCTTTTACATATTCTGCAGATAATTACAACAGGAATGGATATAAATATCCAGCTCTTGTAAATGCTGCTGCCCTCCCTCATTTATTACATTAAATATATACCTACATACTTTTTTATATTTTTTACCTGTTTATATTTTATAACTTTTTGTTAACATGTTTATTGGTTGCAATCTGGTAAATATAATTTTGTAATAACGTTTTTTAATCTGTAAATAAAATTTGTTTCCAAAAAGCGTTATATTTACGCGTTCCATTTGTTGAGACAATACCGTATCAAGTACCAAAGCTCCTCCTCCTTATTTATAATTGCGGTCCTCCATATCTCTAGTAAACACGGCTATGGCCCTCGGATCATTATAATTGGATAGCACTGATATACAATTTCGTTCAGTATCAGTATGGGCATTTCTCTACGTCGCTCTTTCTTTTGTTGAGCTCATTTTTAGGGCACTAGAGGCCCAATTTTTATTTATTTTATGACAATAAATATCGGAAAATGGTACTAAGCGGACAGGAACTAAACGGACAATATCGGGAAATGGTTCTAAGCAACAGATAACTTACCTGCATTACTAATACTAGATTTTTACAGAATTAACTTAGATAAAACAATTATTATTGATTATAATACAGGATACTATTCAATATCAGGAATCAATTCGTGTTCAATAAGTATCATACCTTTTCAATGGATGTTTCATTTTAAAGGGAATTTTATGCTGAATTTGCCGCTATGTTAAGCCTATTCTATATCCATAATTACGATCGTGATATATTACATATCTCAAATGAAATCTGTTTATATATTATCACACTAAGAAATTATATACGGAAAACTCATTTTATTGTCAAGTTATCCTATGTCATGATAGCATTGTTTATTGAATGATTATACTATATACGATATATTATATGCTGATGGTATATCATTCCTGAAATAAATTTTAAATTGTCATTATCAATAAATAAATTTTTAATAATTATTTTTCCAATGTGATTTATAAACAAAAACTCGGCAACGCCGGGTATTTTAGCTAATCTGTTACAAATAATCTTATCCAAAATTTTGGTTATACATGATACAAGACATATCGGTCTATAATTTAGTAATGTGGAGTGGGGTAAGGGCGTACTTGGGGGAAATGCATCATCGGGATTTTTTTATTATAAGATAACGGAAATTTTGATATTTGATATTGTAATATTCTACTACAAGTTAATATCGATCTATCGAAAGATATAGATAACTCACGATGAATGATGTGAATCCAGTACGTACAGTACATGGACTTTTTCAAACGCGTAGCCAACTTTGACAGCATTTTAAAAGTTCACTAATTCTTAAGATAATGTCATATAAGGAGATATTTTTTGGTAAGTACGAAGAATATTGATTTAAGGTTTATATTACGTAAACAATATTTTTTGACATTTCAAAATTTATTGAGAAAAACCCGACATTCCTGAGGACTATCTCTGCCAATGCCCCTGCAATCGGGCTTCCTATCGGTACTCCCGTTCTTTGTCTATAATAGACACCCTTGAACATAAAATAAGAATTGTAACACACCATATGGGCAATTTCTCTAATTAGCGACACAGACATTTGTTCCAGCGGCATATTCTCAAGAACAAAATGATATAAAGCTAAGCAGGTTGGTTCAAGTCTTAATGATGGATAGAGACTCTCAAAATCGTACGTTGCAAATTAAGAAACGTTAAGAACATCAGACATGCTTATATTGCGGAGGCCTTAGAGATAGATATAAAGCCATAGGAAGGAAAAGACTATTAAATGAGAAAACAAATATGTTACCAAGTGCTTGGAGATATGCAGTGCAATCTATGTGATTATTTATTAAAATCATCTTATTTATAGTTATGTTTGTTTGTTAATTTGTTGGCTACTTAGCAAGTGATTCACCATACAGTTTAATGATAATATAACCATGGAAACTCTTTTGTTTATTTGCTGTATTTTAATTAAGAACTTTAGAACTTTATGAATTTGAAATCTTAGCTGTTAATGTTCCAGAATTCTAAAGACAGATTATAGAGCCTGAAGAGAGTATATGGAATATACCGAAAACATTTGCTAGTAATGTGTAGGAGTGATACTCAACTGCAAATAGTGCTGTACTGTAAGTAAGTTTTATGAGTTTAAGCAGTTTTTTATGTTGATTGAAGTTATGTCATATAATTATTAAAAAAATTACATAAATACATTGAAATATTGTCATTTTTATTATTATTTCATATTTATTAACTTGTTCTTACTTCATTTACACAACTTTTAGCAATAGTTTTTATAAATTTTTTTATTTATATAATAAAATCCTAACATACAAAAATGGCATAATCTGGTACATAAACAGCTATACTATACAGCAATACCTCACATAGTCCGGATTGTAATTGTTAATAAAAAATTTTTATTGACTTTATTTTTTTAGAATAAATATGAAATGTAAGTGGTTCGTACTTACTACCTATATATTACTCGAATAACCACTTTTTGATGAGCTGAGACAAGCAGGCGGCTGCTCCATGTCACAAAATTTTATCTTAACAACGTTTGTTATGGTGCCTGCCTCTCAAGTGCAATGTCGTCAGTTGTTTACCACAAACGTGTAATTGAATCATTGAATGGGAACGAATATTGGGCATATCAGGTTTGCGACTCATCAGCCTGTGGTGGAGCAGCTCAAGTGGGAATCTGTCTTTACACAGAGCGCCACTCTGCATTTGGAACGGCACTGAGAGGCCGACTTGGAGAAAGCGAATGCGTTCACCTGATGGGCGAGTCCTCTTTATCTATTCGTCTTTATGGGCTCGGACCCACTTTCTGCCCCCTTCTGGCTATTATAAATCTTTATAAAAGATTTTAATGTTTAATGCATAAAGAAATAATTACTAATGTAATATAAAAGGTTTTAATGTTTAATGCGTATGAAATAATTATTAATGTAAGAATTTACCGATTTAAAAAAAAACATATGAACAAATCGAAAATTTCTTGGAATTATAATTTTTTTCCCATTAAATTATGTACCTTGAACAATCTGGTTTCTATTAGTCCGGTAAAAGAGGAACCAATTAACTGGACTATGTGAGGTATTACTGTTTTCTCTTTTCCTCTAATTGGACTGCCACTGGTGTATTGTAATTCTGGACCTATCGCCACTTATATCCATATGTATGTATGTATGTATGTATGTATGTATGTATGTATGTTATATACATCCATAGTAGGCGGGACTGCAATTATCCAGAAAGGAGTGGATGCAATAAAACAATAAAATTGATATGCCCTTTTAAATGGCCTAAAGGTGTTTACATTTTATTTTTCATGATTTTTTCCTAAATTTCAGGGAAATTAAAACAAAAAACAAATGATTACAATATATTTTAGTTTATTTTAACAGAATTAACCATTATTTTCCTATTATCTACAATTATTTCTATATCCTATTATTTTCAGAACTTTATTGCTTATTTGAAGAAAAATTTGATTTTTTCTAAAAATTTCCAAAATATTTATTGAATTACATAATCTGAATAGGTTTAGTAGATTTGACTATAAAATCAACAAGATGGGATAAAAAAATTCAAATTCTATCAAACCATTCAAATATAAACAATGTTTGTTTACACATAATTTAAAAAAATATTTTGGCAACTGGAAAATTTAGGACCCATCATCAGAGGGGCATAATTTCATCAAATATGCAGAAAAAACTTATTTGCAAAAGCTGGATTAATAAAATCAAGACTGGAGTTTTTTAATATTTTATGTTTTTTATTTGTTCATAAAATATAAATAAATAAACTTCAACCTGCTTCCTAATTAATTCTGAGTTAAAACAAGCCTTTATAGCAGGAAAAAACTTTTATTAAAAAATAGTAAAATGTTTTTGGTCTATTATAAGACCCACATCAGTACATAAATGATGAATAGAATTCGAATAGTTAAGGTTAGAACACATTTAAATCAAAAGTCTAGAATACATTCAAAATTATATTATATAACATTAATGTGGAAGTTTAAATAAAGATTGAACTTTTCTATTATATACTTGTTACGATATCATTAAATAAATTATTATTAACATAAAATGATGTAGATCGACGCGGAAGTTGGTGTCCTAGATTGTGGCAGGAAATATATAACGGTTTTTCAAATCAAGCTGATTGTTTATATTAGTTATATTTTAAAAATTACACAAAAATTTAAACAATAAAGTAATTTTTGTGTAATCCCTAGTCGAAACAAGTAATTTGTAGACCAGGGGTGTATAATTATCGTCAAACAACGTCCATCCAAGGTCAACTACATGACTTTAGGCTCTGGGCAAGTTACATTATTTTAAGTAGGGAGGAGAGCCATGAAAACCTGTCCCCTTTGTTTGAAAATGCTATTATTATTATATTTTAACTATTTTTTAAAAAATTAATGACATAATGACAAAATACAGAGAAATAATTCACCATCCGCCATTTTTAAGAGGCACTAAGACAAATCTTGAGGAAAAAACATAAAAAGTGATAATTTATCAAAAATCAGTGATAAAACTGGCATACAGGTAGAAAAACGATAATTTATCAAAAATCAGTGCTAAATCTGGCATACAGATGGTATAAAAATGATAATTTATCAAAAATCAATGCTAAATCTGGCATACAGATGGCAGGAAATAATTTATCAAAAATCAGTGCTAAATCTGGCATACAGATGGCACGATGATAGCATATACAAATTACAGCAATATTTATTAAAATAAAAAAATTTTCAATGACATTAGCAATGTTTATTAAAATAAATAAATTTTCAACAAATGTAAAGATACAGCATATTTATTAAAATAACAACATTTTCAACAAAGTCGACATTCTCATATTATTAAAATAAAAAATTTTCAACAAAGTCGACATTCTCATATGTACTAATACTTCTTATAAAATTAAAAAGTTATTAATCCGGAATTATTTAAGAAAATAGGAACAAAAATGGCTAATAAACAATTATTTTAATTCATATGCATTATTTGAAGAAAATATGAAGAAAAATGACTAATAAATAATTATTTTTCCCATACGTACTAATACTTCTTATAAAATAAAAATTATTTATCTCACATTCTCATATACTAATACTTCTTATAAAATAAAATGTATTTATCACACATTATAAGAAAATACGAAGAAAAATGACAAATAAACAATTATTTTTAACATCTGTGTAGTACAGCATTTCTCAAACGGGTCGCGACCCCAAAGGGGGTCGCAAAAATTAAATTCAAACACTTGAATTTCAGTTTATATCTTCCAAACTCGCGAAAATAATTGTCAAAACTTATTTATTTTTATTAATTGTTGATAAGGGTATTTAAATATTACTTTTTACTTAAAATTGTTACCATTTATTATCTATAAATTAATACTTTAAGCTAAAAGTTATTATTAAATCTTGTAACTTGTTAACTGTTAAATATATTATTCAAACATTACAAGAAATAAGTTTCAGCAATTCGCTGTCAAATGGCGGTGTCAAGTAAGGAGAAATAATTTTACCCGGTTTCACCCCACCACCCGGTTTTACCCTACTTTCCCCTAATTATAACAAAAAAATAACTTGATTTTACCTGAAGTGTTATTGTTAGTAATAATTTAATTTATTCACTTGAAAAAAATGGTACGACAGTGAGACTCGAATTTACAACGTTCACTTACGCAGGAAATCGCCTTAAGCACTAAACAGCCGCATTGGTTGAAATAGTTGCAATTTTTAGGCATATAAGCGTGCAGTCTGGCTTTATGACATTTCACTTCGATTTTTTAATAACAAAGGCATAGTGATCTAAACCCATTTACAAAAGTCACTTTGCGATGGTCCCAAACCTGTAGGTTAAAGCCAATAGAAATCGGTGGGACTGAATTGTCCCCTCACATTTCAACAGTTCAATCCTTTTTTATTTAACAAAGGATAACTAAAATGAAACAACTATTTTAATTCAGTAAAAAGGATATTATAGTAGATTTGTTCCTAATTCTGTTCGTCCCAATTAGGGTGCATAAATAAACTTCAAAATTTTTTTAACTTGCACCTACGCCCTTACCTCGTTTCGGGTTAAGTGCGGGATAGCTGACATTTTATAAGATTTTGTCGCAAATATAAAATTTTAAAAAATGATTTAAATTGTATTATCTGTGGAATGCCATTGTTATTGACCCTGCAAAATATCTACTGTATACGATAGGTGGAAATACCTGTGTTTAAGGTCCAAATTTGTAAAAACTGCCCTGCACTTACCCCATTCCACCTTTTATCAAATTTGTTATTTGTTTTCTTTTTTATAAATAGGTTTTATTATAACTTTCTTCACGATAACTGGGAAAACAGATGTAAAGAAATATAAGTTAAATAAATCATATAATATATAAAAATAATATCTCAACACTTTTTAAATAAAATAGAATGTGGATTATTTTTAGTATAAAAACATGATAGTTTTAAATGATCTATAGCAGCGATAAGAAATCTTTTTCTATGTAAGGTCCTCATTTAAAACTTTCGAACCGACGTGGACCGCACACAAGAAAAAAAAGGGAGTAAATCACAATTATTTATTCATATAATGATTATAAATTAAAATAGATATACTTAATGAGACTTCTGAAACTGATGTGAATAAAACATATCCGAAATATTTGGTTGAATATTAATCATGCTAGTTTTAAATTATTTTTGAAAAATTTAACAGAGTGGAGTTTTTAAAAAATTAAACGCGGTTTATTATATTAACTATTTGTGCATCTATTTTCAATCAATTACCTTAATTAATTTATTTTATAGTTATGTAAGATAATTTAAAGCAATTCTTCATCAAAGTAATTTTCTTATAGTTCCTACAGTTAACTCGATTAGAAAAGCAACAATTGATAGACAATATCCAATTATAAGAATTAATAATGGTCCAGCTAAATCTGTCAGATTCAATACATGAAAATCATCTTCATTTACTTTAAATATTGATTGATATTTTTTCTCAGCTTGGAACTGTTCATCTTTTATAACTTTTGCCAAAAGTCCAGCTTCCAAAAAAGAGAGTATTCTGAAATTTATTTCGAAAATAGAATTTATATTTATAAAACATTTTATAGTAATGTATATATTTAAAATATCGAAAATTATATAAAATGGCAATTAATTTTGTAAAAAAGGAAAATATTTTAGTATCTCTTTCTTGGAATGGAAAATAAACATTAAATTTTGTCCTGTCATTAAAGAATTTAATTAATAATAAAATTTGTATGCCATAAATCAAAATAGTGTCAAATCTGTATATGTAGTATTTCTCAGATTTACGAATTAATTCCTTATTTCAATGAGTTCGTAAAGTAAGAACTCCTAAATCAAAAATCACTTTCCCATAAATATAATGTTAAAATCGGGAATTCCTTTCTCAGCAATGCAATTTGAAAAGAATAAAATTAAATGAAGGGCAAGTAAATCAAAAGTTGATAATTAAATAAGATTTTTCTATCTATAAAAACATAACCTTTAAAATAAACCAAATTATAGCAATAAAAAATTATTTGTCATATAAATGTTAAAGGAATATTATCCTTCATTATTATTAATAGATAAGTATTTGCAGTTTGTAGAGGAAACGGGATTCGATTCAGATATAGAATATTTTCCCTTACCCCAAAATCTGTGATTTATAAACATAGAAAAATCTAACATGAAAAACGCACATCTTAAATAAATGCTTTATAAATTTTCATAAATAACTTACGTTTTGTTTATTTTGTTCTTGTGTGGAAACTTCTTCGTCATGCCAAATCCAATATTTAAAGAAAACAACCCATCTTCAGACATTAGGAAATTTTCGGATCCAAACCTGCTGAGAAAACTATTTATGGCAGTGTCAAAAAATATATATGCATATTTCTCTTTCATTATTCGGTTTGCCAAATTTTCATCTGGAAGATTGTCTTCAAGTTTCTTTAAATCAAAGAATTTTTTTATTTCTGCTGCAGGACCTTCGGTAGATTTCTAAAAATAAATTTTATATTTCCATATAAATTTGCTTATAATAATTTATAAAAATTTTCATTCTCATTTTATGAATGATCAGAGGAAGTTGAGCAGCAATTAAATTAAATTTACATCATGCAGAATATATTAAAATTTTCAGTTTAATTTTAATACAAGAACTCAGTTTATTGACATAAATTTTAAAAAATAATATATACAATGTTTAAATAATTCTCAGTTGTTAATATTAGGAGAAAACTAAAACTTTATATAAATGATTCTAATCATTAGAATAAATATTTTCATTCCTTTCGTTAAATATATCTATATAACATAGTAAATTCAAATTCAGTTATTTATAAGAGGAATATTCTATTTTTATGGAAATTTGCTCCAAATATGATTTTGTAAACATAAACAACAAACTATTAGTGATTGCCTTAATAATATTTAAAAGAACAAGGAAGCTTTTTTTTATTGAATTAATAAAGTAAAATTTCTACAGCTTAGTCTTAATACAGTAACAATTTGTGAGGACAAAGTTTTGAGTCTATGAAATTACAACAACTGTAAACTGTTTATTAACATGCTGCAAATTTGATTTTGTGAAACCTCTAATATATTTTTTACTCTGCCTGGATTAAGTACTTATTGATTCAGGATTTCATGTGTTTCGTTTTTATTCTTTAAACCATACCATTGATTTGTTTGTTGTTATCGAAAGAGTAGTAACGATATTTCGAAAATTTTCGGTGGAATTTCCGAATATTTCATTAATCAGTCAGTAGGCTATACTGAGAGAAATGCTTCGACTTTTCAACCAAAGGTTTGGGATCGAATTCTGACATGAGCTTATTTCACGGTCTGAGGCTGGTTTATCCCCTTCCTCTACAATTCGCCTGGCGTTATCGGGAATAGTCAAAATATTTTATATATGATAGGAATGTCGGGCGAATTGATCGCAAGGAACGATTTGGCTTTCACTCTAAATGACAAGGTTCGATTTTCTTGTCTCTCTTTTGGAAATATTTATCAGGAGATCCGGGATCCCTATTTTACACAATTCGACTAACACCTCGGCAGTGTTGGGTAGTTTCTTGAAGAGTTTTTTCGTACCGTCACTTATTATTCTCTCTGAGTGAAAAGTGATTATATCTATTATCAAAAATATGATAGAAGAGAACTCTTATTAGTAAACAATAGAACTGCATTAAGAAAACCAAAATAATGCATAGAATATTTATGAATTCGTAGACATCATTTATAGTCGACCGTGGTGAAACGAGTTGTTCTTTTACCGTAGAGGATCGGGTTCAATTCCCGAGTACCATATCTTCAAATTTTTTCAGAAAGTATTCGGGCCTAATCAGTTAAAAACCCATTATTTATCTGATATCTGACCCAAGTAGGGATCTGTGCAGCCCGTGATATCCAGACCTATGCTACTATTTAGTACATTTCCTCACAAGGCATATACTGTATCTGCCGGCGCCCACTTATAGATTTCATCACAGACTGGCCAATACCCATGATGGGGACAACCGGATGAGTTCAACGGGTTGGGACCGGACTCCTACTGAAAAACTGGAGGTGTGGAATCCGGTTTTGCATATTCGTTGAGAATCAGCGTAAAACCCTATAGTAAAATAAAGCATCTTTTATTATAAAATAATTTTCTTTCTGGTAAATTCTAAGACATAACAGTTATGTAACTTTTTATAGTCAACATTTACACTTAATTAAATTAATAAAAACCATCATTTAAATTAATTTTCAATATAGTGATGACTAGATGAAGAAAGTTACTAAATACTATCAATTCTATAAGGCAACTACTAAAGTTCTGTCCGATTTTCACCTAGTTGAATTGCTTTCGCTCCCCATATCGTTTCGTTCAGAGATGATACAGATAAGAGGAACTTGTTGGTGAGTGTTTCTTCTTTAGCAGACTGGCAGTAGTAAACGCAGTTAAACTGAACATCAGTGAGAGCAAGTCAAACATAGTCATCTCAAACACTCTAATATGGGAATGTATATTGTACGAGTTTAAACTGGGAATGAACGCTTGTGCAGTGTAAATAAAATATGCCAGGCATTGGATAGGAACATCGAAAGGGCTGGGGATAGATTGGACAGTGTAACGATAGTTTAAGAAATTTTTGGATGTGATGAATCTCTCCAAGACGCATCACATGCAGGACGACTACAAGCCATAGATAGTGAGGCAGTCGAGGCTGTTATTAAGGCCGATAATCGCAAATCATGTTTAGCATTGGGGAGAAGCATTCAGCTAAAGTGCGGAACAATTACGCTACACATCCATGAGCTTTGGAAAAGATATAAAGTGAGATGATGGGTCCCACAGGGGCTCAGAAAGTGACACGAGCAAACCACTGTATTTTTTTTGCTGTCTCCTCAAAGGATGGATCTGTTTCTGGAGTAGATTGCTGACCTGTGATAAGTAGATTTTTTACGATACTCCACAGTGCCGTCGTCCTTGATTAGACTACAAAAATCCCCTCACAAACAATAAAAACCGTCACTGCATCAAGAGATGATTATGCTTTGTGTTTGGCGGACTGTTCGCTGTATACATCGCAAGCTGCTGCCACCTGGCCAGGGAATCTATGCAGTGTGTACTCACACTAATTAAAACGTATGCAATGAAAACTGAAAACTAAGGATCCAGAGATTATGAATTGTAGACATGTCATTCTACTACAGGACAACGCGAAGTCACGTGTTGCTAAGTTCAACTATGACACGTTTGTTCAATTAGGTTGGGAAACAGTAATGCAAAATTACACAATTTAATATATTCCCCTGACATTGTTCCTTTGGACTATCATTTGTTTCATTCATTAGAAAACCATCTGCGAGGACGACGGTTCCAAATTCTGGACAGATATAGGCCTACAATGGACGGCTTTTTTGATTCAAATTCCGCTGAGTTCTACCACTATGGGTTCACAGTCTGCCCAAGCGTTGGAGATAGATCATCAACGCTGATGGGGGCTGATTTTGATTTCCAAGTACGTTTTACTTTCGTCTTTTACTTTATAGAATGAGAATCCAATAGAACATTATAGAAGAGTACTAGGAAGAAAGTAATCTACGAATGTAATCCTAATTTATATTATTATGCTTATGCGTTTTCTGTTATATTTAAAGTCATTTCAATTAACGTCGCGATTTTCATTATCTAACCCCGAAGTTAAACAAGATGGCCTACTGGATGTATTTATTTTTTAGGTATTGTTAAATACTGTCGTGATGGCGAACCTATGCACACGTGCCAGAAATGTCATGCTGAACAATTTTGCTGGCAGGTGGCACGTGTATATATATAGAGAGAAAAAAATATTTTATATTATTAAATTGTAACTTGTAAAATTTTTGTCTGAAGAGGTCAGTTTTTATATAAACAAAACGACTGTAGCGGTGGAAAAAGCACAGAGTTCCTGAGAAAAGAAAATAAACTAAGTTGGTATGACATTCCTATTTGACTGTGGTGTTGTGTGTGTTCTTCTTTCAAAATTGTAAGATAACTATACATGTTTGTTACCACACACGCACACGCAACTTTATATTTTCCAAATTTTCCTGGTGTTATGTGTGTTCGTCTTTCAAAATTGTAAGATAATTATACATCTTTGTTACCTTACATATATATTGATACATATCCAAATTTTCCGCAGTGCAGAAATTTCACGTCGTGGCCGTATAACTCTTACTTCTATTCTACTTGCAGTTGTCCGTATGCCATTGTGGTGTTAGATCGACTTAACCTTTAATCAAATCAAGTAAGTTATATTAGTAATAATAATAAGACTAAGGCCTATTTTCGAAACTGATTAATATTTGATATTTCGTACAGTTCCCATTAACACTGCTAGTGCAAATAAAAAACAAATTATCTTCGGATTCAAATAGCAGAGAATTTCAGTGTTGGTGGACTGAAGAGTATGGGATGACATATAAAAAAAATAAAGCGATATGTGTTCTCTGTTCTGGGGCAGTAGTATGCAGGACGTCATCAGTTAAAAGACATTTTGAAACAAATCATGCATCGCTTCTTAAAAAAATAAGGAAGAACAAAAAGAGTTTATTGCTCAGGCAATTAAAAATAGAAATACAGTCAACATCTTTAATAAAATATGTCGCTAGTGAATCAAATATAACTGCTGCTAGTTTTGCTGTCTCTAATATAATTGCCAAACATGGAAAACTGTTCAGCAATGCAGAATTTTTAAAAGAAGCATGGTTAAAATAAGAAACCATATCTTTTTGACGACTTTGGAAATAAAGAAAAAATCATCCAAAAAGTACGAGATATGCCTCTTGCTAGAAACACTGTAAAAGAGAGTTTTGAAAATAGCTGAAAATATATGTCAACAGCAAAACACACACAATTTCTTCAGGCCTAATTTCATTTTGCCTTAATGAGAGTACTGATATTTCTGATTCAGCATGTTTGGCACTTTTTGTCCTGTATTGCATTGGAAATGATGTCAAAGAAAAATTATTAGACAATATCTTTAGCAACAACAACAAAAGGAGTGGATATTTGTAAAGCAGTTATAAATGCGCTGTCCAAAAGAAACATAGATCCCTTCAATGTTGTATTGGTAACTACTGATGGTGCTCCCAGTATGATCAGCAAAGCAGCCAGTTTTATCAATTTGTTTACAAAACACATTTGACATTCACTTTTGGGTTTTCATTGCATTATACATCAGCAAGTTTTATGCTCAAAGGCTGGTTTCAAAACTTTGGAAAATATTATGAGCACGGTAACAAAAGTAGTAAATTTCATATCTGCAAATACGTTGAATAAAAGAAAATTCAATGTCCTGTTGAGTGAGATAAACTCGGTCTATAATGGTTTAGTTATGTATAATAATGTCCGATAGGTAAGTCGAGGTAAAGTGATCCAGCAATTTGTTGAATACTTGGATGAAGTTAAGACTTTTTCTACATAACGAGAATAAAACTGAACAATGCCAAGAATTAATGAACGTTGAATGGATCTCAAAATTAATGCTTTCGGCAGACTTATGCCTACATTTGAATGAATTAAATGATAAATTGCAAAGTGTCAGTAAGACTATCATTGGCATGTTTGATTTAATTCAGGCATTTGAAACAAAATTGCAAATATTTTATTGAGATATCACTTCCAAAAGCTTCAAATATTTTCCAAATTTGAAAAAATTTCACAGATTTGAACTTTCATGAAAACCCAGTTGGAGCTAAAACTGACTAAGGATTTTTCAGAAATTATTAACTCTATAAACAGTGAGTTTTCATCAAGATTCACCCAGTTTAGACAATCTGCAGAAACTATAAAATTTATCATGTATTCTGATACAATGTGTGCAGATAACCTGTATTTAGAAACATTTGACTGGTTAAAATTGGACAAACTTGAAATACAATTAACAAATTTTCAGTCGAGTTACATATGGAAGCAAAAATTTGTGGATTTACGAAACAACTCGGAAATAATTGAATGCGAGCAATTGTCCAATATATTTAACAAGCATGCAGAAGCGAAAATCGTTAAAACTTGGGATGCCATACCACAAAGCTTCCATTGTTTGAAAAAACTAGCAATGGCTGTTTTGACAGTTTTTTCTTCTACATATGCCTGTGAATCTTTGTTTTCAGAAATGAACTTCATAAAAAATAGTTTCAGGAACAGATTGACGGATGAATCTAGTTCAGCATGCGTGTTGCTGAAAGTCTCCAAATATGAACCAGATATAAAGTGTTTGTCATCAAATATTCAACATCAAAAATCTCATTAATAAATAATTAGAATTACCATATATACTCGAATATAAGCCGACCCCCGACTTCAGAGTTTAAAAATTGGTAAAATTGCATAACCCATGTATAAGCCTACCGACTTTAGCACTTAAAATTCAGCAAAAATTTGAAACCGATAAATTATGTGATTTTTGATTTTTAGTTACCGATATATTAATGCCAAACATATTACATATGACCACTTGCTTTTTTCATATAAAGAAGAACTGTATAAGCACTATTAGCAAGGTAATAAAAACTTTTATTGGTACATAACGTTTTCGGACAATACTCAGTCCCTCATCAGTATGCCTCTCTTTTAGCGAAGATTACAAAAATTATTAATTTAGAACATAATAACGTTCCATTAACAGTTATAACATTCTAACATTTTAAAAAATCGAACACTCTAATATTTAAACAAATTTATATGCATTACGCAATCATATATCGTATCAAAAAAACGTACATCAATATCGAAAAACGAACATCAATACGTTAAGCATATGGTATACATAGTACATTATTTATTTATGTCATATAGTATAACCATATATATATATTTAATGTACTATGTATACCATATGCTTAATCTATTGATGTTCGTTCTTAGATATTGATGTACGTTTTTTTGATACGATATATGATTGCGTAATGCATATAAATTTGTTTAAGGAGTGAATATTTGTGAAAAAGTTATAAAATTTGTTTACAAAACACATTGGACATTCACTTTTGGGTTTTCATTGCATTATACACCAGTATTTTCCAAATTTTCGCAGCGCAGAAATTTCGTGTCGTGACCATATAACTCAGTTACTTCTATTCTACTCGCAGTTGTACTGTACGTTTGCCATTGTGGTGGCTTTAATCAAATCCAGTAAGTTATATTAGTAATAATGATAAGTTTTAAGGCCTATTTTCGAAACTGATTATTATTTGGTATTTCGTAGAATTCCCGTTAACATGGCTAGTGCAAATAAAAAATAAAAATTTTCTTCGGATTTTCGGATTCAAGTAGCAGAGAATTTTAATGTTGGTGGACTGAAGAGTATGGGATGACATATAAAGAAATAAAGCGATATGTGTTCTCTGTTCTGGGGCAGTAGTATACAGTACGTCATCAGTTGAAAGACATTTTGAAACAAATCAGGCATCGCTTCTTAAAAAAGTAAGGAAGAACGAAAAGAATTTATTGCTCGAGCAATTAAAAATAAAAATACACAGCCAACATCTTTAATGAAATACGTCGCTAGTGAATCAAAACTAGCAGCTTTTATATTAACCGCTGCTAGTTTTGCTGTCTCTAATGTAATTGCCAAATATAGAAAACTGTTCAGCGATGCAGAATTTTTAAAAGAAACATGGTTAAAATGCGCACAATATCTTTTTGACAACTTCAGAAATAAAGAAAAAAATCATTCAAAAAATACCAGGTATGCCTTTTGCTAGAAACACTGTAAAAGACCGAGTTTTGAAAATAGCTGAAAATATATGTCAACCGCAAAACACAGATATAATTTCTTCAGGCCTAATTTCGCTTTGCCTTGATGAGAGTACTAATATTTCTGGTTTAGCACGTTTGGCAATTTTTGTCCGGTATTGCATTGGAAATGACGTCAAAGAAGAATTATTAGACTTAAAATCTTTAGCAACAACAACAAAAAGGAGTGAATATTTGTGAAAAAGTTATAAAATTTGTTTACAAAACACATTGGACATTCACTTTTGGGTTTTCATTGCATTATACACCAGCACGTTTTATGCTTAAAGGCTGATTTCAAAACTTTGGAAAATATTATGAGTATGGTAACAAAAGTAGTAAATTTCATATCTGCAAATGCGTTGAATAAAAGAAAATTCAACGTTCTGTTGAGTGAAATAAACTCAGTCTATAATGGTTTACTTATGTATAATAATGTCCGATGGCTAAGTCGAGGTAAAGTGATCCAGCGATTTGTTGAATGCTTGGATGAAGTTAGACTTTTTCTACATAAAGAGAATAAAATGAACAATACCAAGAATTAATGAACGTTGAATGGATCTCAAAATTAATTTTTTCGGCAGACTTATGCCTACATTTGAATGAATTAAATATTAAATTGCAAGGTGTCAATAAGACTATCATTGGCATGTTTGATTTAATTCAGACATTTGAAACAAAATTACAAATATTTTACCGAGACATCACTTCTAAAAGCTTCAAACATTTTCCATATTTGAAAAATTTTACAGATTTGAACTTTCATGAAAACCCGGTTGGAGCTAAATTGACTACAGAATTTTCAGAAATTATTAACTCTATAATCAGTGAGTTTTCATCAAGATTCACCCAATTTAGACAATTTGTAGAAACTATAAAATTTATCGTGTACCCTGCTATAATGGGTGCAGATAACCTGAATTTAGAAACATTTGAATGGTTAAAGTTGGACGAATTTGAAATGCAATTAACAGATTTTCAGTCGAGTTACATAGAGAAGCAAAAATCTGTGGATTTACGAAACGATTTGGAAATAATTGAACGCGAGCGATTGTCCAATATATTTAGCAAGCATGCAGATGCGGAAATCATTAAAACTTGGAATGCCATACCTCAAAGGTTAGGTTAGTTATATTACGTCGCCATATCCTCAGAGGATATTCTATATCTGACGGCGGCCACTTATAGCGCCCATCACAGGCTGGCCAGCACCCATGATGGGGTCAACCGGATGGTTGAAATCACAGGCTGGCCAACACCCGTAATGGGGTCAACCGGATGGTTGAAGATGGAGTGTCAACAACTGGGCCCGAACCCCTCCTGTAAAACTGGAAGTGTGGGACCCGGATTTGAACCCGGATCCTCCAGGGGTGGTAAACCAAAGCTTTACCACGCGGACATCCGGCTGTCCATACCGCAAAGCTTCTATTGTTTGAAAAAACTAGCAATGGTTGTTTTGATAATTTTTCTTTCTACATATGCTTGTGAGTCTTTGTTTTCAGAAATGAACTTCATAAAAAATAGTTTTAGGAACAGATTGACGGATGAATCTAGTTCAGCATGCGTATTGTTGAAAGTCTCCAAATATGAACCAGATATAGACTAAAGTGTTTGTCATCAAATATTCAACAGCCAAAATCTCATTAATATCATAAATAATAAGCATTATTTTTATTTTGTTTGTTCTATTTCAAACATTATTATCATATCTTCATTATTTGTTCTCTCTCATCTGCACTACTGTCTTCCTGTATACAGTTCTACCTCTTCTTCAAACTTAACACACTTGATAATGCCATTAGTTATACAGTGAAAACAATTCATAATATCCTTTTTGCTCAATATACTAATAAACAGGATCTTTATGATTTGGACTGTTCTTAGAAATTGATTATTAATAAATAAAATTATTAGTAATATTGTAACTAAATATTAAAGTATTACATATCTTTCAATCAAGTTTTAAGTGGGAATTGTAACTCAATTTTAGCTTAAGTAGATAGCAAGATTGCTAATTTTAAGTTAAATATTAGGTCAGTGCACACTCATTTCATCTTATACTTATATATATTTCATATACTCATTTCATCAGATATTAAAAATATTTTTATTTATATCTGTGAAAAGCTCCCATCTTCGAAGATTCAGTATAATGTGCCTCAATTTTTTGCTAGAATATATGAAATTTTGTATATACATAATTTTCGTACTGTTAAATATAAGAATTAATTCTTTTTAAGAGCTGCAACTAACTATAATATGTATCATTCTTAACTCTGTCTGTATGTAGCCTATTTTTCTTGTTTTTTGTTGGGTTATTTGCTTTACAGGGAGCTCTTATTGTACTCTATTGTACGTTGAGAGAAATAAATAAATGAGTATGAGTATGAGTATTATGATAATAGCATAAATATCTATGTATTCCTATAACAAACTATTTGGCATGATAGTACATTAAGAAATACTGTATAACTTTTTCAATTTTTGGCACGCCAACAGAAAAAGAACTTGAAGTTATAGAGTAGTATCAGTTATACTACTCTTATCCAAAAGAACGGCCGGATGGCCGCGTGGTAAAGCTTTGGCTTACCACCCTGGAGGATCCGGGTTCAAATCCGGGTCCCACACCTCCAATTTTTCAGGAAGGGTCCGGGCCCGGCCCGTTGAACCCCATCCTTCAACCATCCGGTTGACCCCATCATGGGTGCTGGCCAGCCTGTGATGGGAGCTATAAATGGCCGCCGCCAGTTACAGAATATCCCATAAGGATATGGCGGCGTAATAAAACTAACCTAACCTTATCCAAAAGTCAGTGTTAAAATGAATTAAATTTATATATTTAATTTAATTCTTTAATAAAAATCATACAGTATAATAAAAACAGTTACATTTCAATATTGGTTTGATTTAAAAATCTGAAATTTGACTTCTTCTGTGAAAATATTTGTGCTATTTTTAAATTCATTACATTCATAAACACCAATATTATCATAGTTTTGATCTGATATAGCTGTACTTCTTTTTATTTCAATCATAAATAATGTAATAGGCAAAGCAGTCATTATAACTTCAGATGCAACACTTATATGAGCCATAAGTAAATACATTAAGTAATGGAGTCTACGTTTTAAAATTACAATTGTTTGCTCTACCATCTCTCTCACAGACTATACTAACTATATAATTATTGCACAGATTCCAAATATTGTGCTGCAGGAGATAGTTTGTAAATTAGTATACAGCCATATGTAGCTTTTATTTTAAATGATGTCATTTACATTGTATAAATAATCTCATTCTTTGTGATTTGTTTTATATGGTGACGTTACTAAAATCCTTTGTGACCGGCACAGCCTTCGTTAGGCATACCAATAAAATCATATTAAGTTAATTGCCTATATGGAATAGATATAAGCGATTTTATCAATGGTCAGTTAATCATCAATCTTTTAGCGAAAATCCTCTTTATCGATATAATGGTTTTAGAAAATCATCTTTTAACATTTTAAAATTTCGGATTATGTGAAAATTTGATTAGATTTGGATGTAATTTTGATTAAAACGTCAAACTGAGATAAAAACGAGTTATTAAACACAATTAAATCATGATATTCTTCAAATAATTTGCACAATTTTTCTTCATTAATAGAGAAATGTCATTATCAATGCATCCACATTGCTTTGATAATCGATCGTAAGTTTTTTAAAAGATTTAATAAAATCTATAAAAAATATATATTTAATATGTTTACAATATATATATATATATTGTAAACTGTCATTGGAACTGCTTAATAGTGCTGTTATTGAGAATTTTAATGTTTATTTTTTATTTTTACTTAATTTCTTACAAATCTCTTTGTATTGAGCTAAGAAGTTTCATAATTTCCTTCCAAATCTTATTTGTGATCTATGTTTGAATCATTGTCAAGAGAAATTAATTTATTGAAAGATTAAGATGACTGATAATTTATTATTATTTTTTCATTTATAAATTACTACTGTAAATATTGTACTGTATAGTATACATAGAGATTGCTTACCAATACTGATAGAACAGCTAAGGATTTTGTTATTTGATACTATCCATAGTCTAGACTGTTACTATGACCATCTTTGTTATTAGTTGTGAGATTTAAACTGTGTTAAAGTGTACTATATAAAACGAAAATTTGGTATCAATTTTTCAACTGTGTTAGACTGAAATTGTGCAATTCAAGTATTATGTAAATCAAGGGTTAGATGTACTTATACAGGTGTCCCTCACTTTATGCAATTAATTGGTTCCATGAAATAATCGCGTAACACGAAATTGTGTAAAGTGAGTTGAATTTAGCATGAGTGGGATAGGGATAGGGATAGGGATTTCTTCAGAAGAATAAAAAAATTAAAACTTTACAGTTGTGAACAAAAGATCAAATTTTAATGAATGAATTATTTAAACTTATAAACAAAACTTCTTCAGAAGAATAAAAAAATTAAAACTGTACAGTTGTGAACAAAAGATCAAATTTTAATGAATGAATTATTTAAACTTATAAATAAAACACACAAATTTTAATAAATGAATGGTTTGATGGATGAATTTAATTAATACAAGTCATAAATAACTAAACACTACGTAATTCTGACAGTCATTAAATCAATGTTGAATGGACTAGATCTGGTAAGTCTGGATCATCACTCTCTTGCTATTTTGAAGTTTTTGGGATGATATGCTGATGATTTTCAACTTTCTTATTGAAACAGTTGAGACTCAGCTGACAGGCAGCATTCTTCCTCTCTCTATTTGTAGCAAACCAAATAATTCTGAATTTCTCTTGCAACTTTGGCACATCTAGTCTCATTAGAACTCATTTTTCTTTAATTATATTGATGGCACTGTCAATATATTTAAAAATTCAGTCATTTGTTTTGTTGAAAGTTGTTTGATGGGCTCAGCAACGAAGGGCTTCTGACTTTCATCATTCATGTTGTTTTCCATTTCCAGACGCTCTTCATTAGTTGAGTTCTGATGAGTGGTACTTGAGCAGTTCATTCACATGAGAATTTTTAAACCGAGCAGTTCATCCACATGAGACAATTTTTAAACAATTTTTTTTAATTTAAATTTAATTTACTTTTTAAAATTGTGTAATAGCAAAAACACGTAAAGTGAGATCATGTATAGTGAGAGATATCTGTATTTCTTATAATTTATAATATTGTTATTATATAAATTGTAGATTAGTGAATATAAGATTATTACACATTTATTAAAGTGTTAAGTTAGATATGTTTGTTAAGTTTTTAATATTTTTTAAGTTATAGTTTAATTAATTTTTTTGTAGAATTACTGAAATGGCAACAGCAATGTCTAATAAACTTGCTTCTGGTAGTGAAGATATAAAGATTTGGGACTCATTGTCATATGTACTTGCTCATCGATTTTCTCCTCATTCTTCAGCCATTCGTAATTTGAATTGGAGTCCAGATTATATCCTTTTATTTTGAATTATTGCATTATATTTGATTACTGTATATATGCATATATAAGCTTAAAAATTTTGTAAAGAGAAAAAATTTATAAGGGACATTTAAAATTTAAAAATCCAATTTTTAAATGCTCCATATATGTTTATATATAGAACATTAGATTTTATTATTAAATGCAGATAAATTAATATTTTTTGTGCATTTAAATATCGGATATTATACAAATAGGATCAAAAATATATAAAATGGTCACATTATATCCACTTTGCACTAATAGTGCATCTTTTGGTAGTTAAGAGATCTTCCAAATTTATTCCTAATAAATACAGTACCTATTTTTGATTCTGTTATTAAAAAATATCTGAATATATATGAATATTCATATTTAAATATATATGAAAAATATTAATTTATTGGGCAATTTACAAGTGAGATTGGAAATGTCTGTAATCTTTTTAAACAAAGAAATATGGCAGTCACATCTTTATTATCAGTTACAGTTAAATGGAAATGTAGCAATCTCCAATATTTATGATTAAAAATTTGTGCATTTTCTGATGATTCACATCATTTAACAAATATAGAATGTTTATTTGCATTGATTTCAGTTATCAGTTTTGAGTTTTTGCTGATTGCATGTGTACTTGTCAGCTTTCTTCTTTTGCCAATTGCAACAAAATTTCTGTTGTGCATTTTGATTATAATTTTCTATTAGTTTAAACTATGATAAATAATTTTGTTGCAATTTGGAAATTACAAAAATGCTTAATATTTTTTTGATATTTTTTGATGAACAAACACTTCAATAATATATAATATCAATTGTAATATCATATAATTACTATAAATGTGTCTGAATGCAGTGCAATACAATCGTGCCATGCTCCTCATTCAGCTTTCTCTTTGTGTTGCATTACAATGTTTTCAAGCTCTGAGTCTAGCATTATGTCTGTGTCTCTATTTAGTCTAATTGTGGACTGGATTTTAGAAAGTTTTTAAAATTATAAAAATATTATCCATTTATTTCAGTTATATTGTTCTAATTCTTGTTTTTGTGTATTTGCTTATATCAAAAGTTTCAACTTTTTACTATTTTTTAGAGGCTAAACTAGGAAGAGTTAACTTATACATGAATACATACAGTAGTTATTATCTATATATATAATAAAAGTCCATTTCTATAATCCAGTATCCAATAATTCAATATAATAAATATTGACTGATGTTAATATTAATAAAACTAATTATAATTTAAACAATTTAAATGAATATTAATCAAAACCTATAAGATGATATAAAATTGCAAAAAAAAAAGTGTTTTTAAATTTTGTCAAAATTATATAAAATTTTATATTTTAATAAAATATTGATAAACTATGAATCACATTATAAATTGTATTTGTTGTGTTAATTTTTGTCGTGTTTATTAAAGGTAAAACTGTTAAATTGGTTATTAATTTTCATGTTAGAAGCTCTTGAAATGAAATCATAACATTAAAAATTTAAGTTTCTGAGAACTTTTTTATTTATTAAAAAGGAAAGTTATTTTTCTGAATTTTAGTAGTTCCTAATTTGGAATGATTAAATACATATTTTGGGCCCTTTCCCATGAGTATAATATACTCATAAAGGAAGGCCCCAGAAGTAATAAAAGTAATGTTTGAACTTCCCCATGAATACATTGTAATCATGTGGAAGTTCAAACATTACTTTTTAGTACAGTTGATTCTCATTATTCGTGGTAGTTACATTATGTAAATTCTTTGCGAGTACTGAACCATTGTGCCTATGGGAAATATAGAGTTAGAACAGTATTTTCGCCACTCAGCAATAATCCGTGAATAAGCGTGAAAGTGCCGTGAAAATCAAATTTGTGGTTACAAATAAATTTTCAAGAATAGTCGAATACATGAATAGAGAATCTGCGAATCGACGAAGATTAGCAACTATATCATTGTGAAGACTGTATTTTAATACTTAAATCAAAATAAATGTAGTTTTTCCTCAAATGAAGAATGAGTGTAATTGAAAACACATTCAATCCTTGGACTTAGCAAGTTTCCATTAACACCATTATATTTAGTCATTGTGTAATTTAAAAAGTAATGATAATTGATTTCAAGATTGTACTGAGAAGTGTATATATATATGAATTAGAAACAGATATCTGGTAATAGATAATCATTCACATATGAAATACTTTCTCAATTCATATTTTGCTTCTCCTGAAAATTAACAAAAATGGACTGAATGTGTTTTGTAATCAATTATATTATTTATTAATCAATTATCTGCATTATAAAAGAGACTGTAAATATTTTTGATTGATTAACACTAATGTACATGTACTAATTCTATATTTATAAATTCGAATTATCAGAATATGCATTTGATTTATTTTATATGCATAGTATATATATCTAATATTTATATATAATTTATTTTATGTGTGTAGTATGTAATATTTATATATAATTTATTTTATGTGTGTAGTATGTAATATATTTTATATGTATAGTATTTTATATCTGTGAATGCTTAAACTTCTGATGAGGACTATGTGTATAGTTAAAAGCATTTCATTTATTAAAGATTTATTTTTATAAACTTTTGAATATTATTTACCTATTTAGTGCTGTTTGTTATTAGTAAGAGTTCTCAAAACATCCATGGTTATTTTGCTTACAATATAACAATGATGTTTATAATCGTTAAGCAGATTCCATTCTGCATAAGAGATTCCTTAGTGTACTTTATAATACTCTAAATTTCTTGTGATATGAATTAATTATAAAATTTTATCAATTAAATAATTAAAAATATTATAGTATCATCTAAGTATCTATCATATTTGATAATATGGCATTATCTTGGACTCAAAGATGTTGGATTATTGGACTTATGCTGTATATATAATTTTATTTATTTAATTCTGCTTATAAATGATATTATATATTCATAATAAAATAATTATATTTTATTATAATTCTTAATTGGCTTACTATCACATCTTGTAAGTGTCCCAAGGAATGGAGAGGTAGTAAAAGCAACATGTATTAAGAATTCAAAAACTGATAGTGTTGATATTAATTTAGGGGTAAGTGTAGCTTAAATTAAGATATAGAAATTAAAAAATATCAATGCATTTTTGTTTGATTATTATATTTAGTTTTTTCTTATAATTTAGTTTAAGTACTGGTTGAGATACTTCATACTGCCAAAGTAGCAATTGTTTTATTGTATGTATTGTATACTATTCTTAAATAAACATAAAATTCTTTAAGCAATTTTTATTAACTTGTTAATATATTTCTTTTTTAATGATTAATACAATTAAGGATAAAATAAATAAAATTGGCTTTTTGAAATTATTGGTTCAATTAATCCAATTAAAATGGGATAAAGCCTAAATTCTTCTCAAAGTTTATATAAAATCATATGCAAAATTTGAATGTTATGAAACTTCTGATTCTGAAATTGTAAATGTGCATACAAACATACTAAATTATATATATTAAGAATAACATGATATATTATCATGTTATTCTTATAACAATATGATAATATTTTATAACATGAATAAAAATTTAATCAGCTATTAGGCAAACTTTATGTTTTTTGATTAATATAGAAATTCTTTCTAGAGTTCATTAACAAAAAGCAGTTAATATCATGATTTGATGTTCTTGAGAAAAATTTGTTTCAATCTTAAATAGTTTGAAATATGGATTTGTATCTTTTCTTAACATTTGTAAGAAAAAGCATCATTGTATTAAAATTTAAAAATTAATTGAAACAATAAAAAAGGATATAATATAAGGAAAGATGATATAATGATTATGATAGAAAATAAAATTCAAAACTATGAATTTTCTATTATTATTTTTATTTTTACATAAATATGATTAAGCTTTCTTGTATGCTTATAAAAATTAAACATTAATGAATGAAAAAAACTAAATATTAGTGAATGAATTTTTTTCAAGCTTGAAAAATAATTTGTAAGTCATTATTTAAACAATATAGGCAATCCTAACTTGCTTATATCTGACATATGTAGATCCATATTTATGTAGGGTTAATTTTAATGAGCAGACTCAAAACTGGTCTATCTTAAAAAAAACTGATGGTATAGGATTTGGAATTGAATCCAGATCCTTCAAGATGGTAAGCAACTGCTTTATCATGTAACTTATGTGCTTCTTCTTTAATCCTTTCGCTGCCAACTATTTTTTTTAAGTTAAGCCTAATTAATATACAAAAAAAATAAAAAAAATAAAATTGTGAAATTTCATTTAAGTTTCATTGAAATCTTCTGAAATTTTCAGTATTTATTTCATTTTTTGTTCTCTTTTTAACAATATAAGCATTTTTTTTAATTTTATTTTTTCATAACTTTTTGTTACATATATAATATTGGTGAAAACATGATTTTTTTTTATATGAAATATTAGCCATCCAGTGAAATAGATATTTGTAGATAGTGACAAGTCCTTTGAACAAAATGAGCCATGAATGAAAAATTCTATTTGCCAAATAGAAGTTATTTATAAAAAAACCATGAATTGTGTGACATCTGTTGAATGAAATTATATCCTATTATTATTAGAAAAATTACATGAATTCATTGAAATATTGTTATTTTTATTAATATTTCATATTTATTAACTTATTCCTACTTCATTTGCATAATTTTTAGCATTAATTTTTATAAATTTTTTTATTTATATGAAAAATTCTAACATAGACAAAAATGGCATCATCTGATATATAAATAGCTATTATATATTTTCTGTTCCTCTAATTGAGCTGCAGGTAATTTATTATTGCTCAACATCCAATGCCTCTTACCCATGTGCAAAATAGGCTTGGCTGCAATTTCTTGGGAAATGAGTGGCTGTTGTAAAGCAATAAAAGTGCCATGCCATTTTAAATGGCCTGAGAGTGTTCATATTTTGTTTTTCATGATTTGGTAAAATTAAAACAAAAAATGAATGATAAAGATATATTTTAGTTTATTCTAATAGAATTTACCATTATTTTCTTATTACCTATAATATTTTTTTATTTTCAGCATTTTATAGCTCATTTTATGAAAAATTTCAAAAAAATTATCAAATTTCATAATCAGAATAAATTTGATAGAATAGACTATAAAATTGATAGGATGAGATAAAGAAAAAAAATATCCAAATTCTATCAAACTGTTCAAATATAAACAGTGTTTGTTTACATGTAATTTAAAAAAATATTTTGGCAACTGAAAAAATTTATGACCAGTTATCAAAAGGACATATTTTCAATGATACACACAAAAAAAGGTGATTTACAAAAGCTGGATTAATAATAAAATTTTGAAGAAAAGGGATCAGCTTATATATGGTGTGATCAAAAATTAGAAAATTTATCATAAGATTTTTCTGGCTCAACTGCAGTCTCAGTCACTCAATATGCTATATTTATTCTAAACAAAGATTGATTCATTTATTGATTCCTTTGATTTTTTTGTTAAAAATTTATGGATATTCAGGTAGTCCTCGACTTATGATGGGGTTCTCTTCCACTATCTCTGTTGTAAGTCGAGGACTTTTTAATTCTTGATTTGTTTGATTTCTGAATATTTTCATAAATTAGGTTTCTATTTAATTTAAAATTGGTAAAAATGTATAAATTATTACATAAACATTTATAAATTATTTATTAGCACCAATAAATTAAATACATAAATACAAAATTAAGAAAGACAAATTTAAGAATTTCAGAAATTTTTTCATCAGTAGTATTATTTTTCTTACTGGACATGATAAGGTTACAATGAGATACAAAAATTGCAATGAGAGAAATGAACACTTTGGACTGATGATTAGACACCATAAATGTTAGACTAACTTATCACAAGGCCGTGATAAGTTAGAAATGGGTGAATCCCACTAGTGGCTATTGCATATTGTTGAAAACCTTTGCTTTCCAACTACTGTCCTCACTGCAGTGCATTTACAAAAGCAATGTGATATATGCATGTATATGCAGGCAGAAAAGTTAAATTAGAGAATTTTTGATCATCATAAGTTCGAATCGTCGTAAGTTGAGTCATCATAAGTCAAGGAATATCTATGTATGACTGTACATAAATTAATATTTATATAGGTGTTTAAATATTGGATACCACACAAATACAAAACTATATAAAGCAGTTACATTGCATTCTCTTTGCACTAGTAATGCATCCTTTGATGGCAGCAGGATCTGCAATATTTATTCCTAAAAATACCTATTTCTTTTTAATTCTATTTTAAAATTCCACAGATGATGTGTGAATACTTATACAGGTAGTCCGATTTATAAAACATAATGAAAAATAATTTACTTTTAAACATACAAGTCTATTGGTTTATGAATTTTCAATTTAACAAAGAGGATAAATCTA
The DNA here is from genome assembly GCA_000484575.1 of Olivierus martensii. Lineage (NCBI taxonomy): Eukaryota > Metazoa > Arthropoda > Arachnida > Scorpiones > Buthidae > Olivierus > Olivierus martensii. The sequence goes on from AYEL01071595.1 coordinate 41,200, forward strand.
TATCACTTTCATTATGTGAAAAAAATTTTTGCTTTTATAAAAAATTATTTGATCATCAATCATTTATCCACTGTAATTTCTTTAAATCAATGCTTTTCTTATTTATTTTCTTTTTTTCTTAAATTTGATATAATAATCAGATATATCAAATTTATTCTGTGTACAGTGATGCCTTGCAATTCGACACTAATCCGTCGCTGAAGTAATGTCGAATTGAGAAACTATCGAATTGCGGAACAATATTTCCCATATAAGACTATGTAAAATAGATTAATTGTTATGGCTCCCTATCCCACTCTCTACGGGTGAGTTAAGAGAGATATAATAAAGTAAATAATATAGTGTATGTGTTTTACTATTGTATAACACACTAAATTGCAAAATACACTCTTTTATATACAACACACAATTTATTAGCCCTTTGATGTTGGAATGAAGTCTTCCAGCAGACATCCTAGCACCCATAATCTTCTCTCTCTGTTGCAAAACGTTGCCAAAGTTGTCCTAGAAACTCCATTCTTGAGTTACATTTTAATTATCCTACCTTTCTGCACTTTATCTATAATTTTTTCTTCGTCTCTTTGCTCAATTGAGTGTTCTTCTTTTCAGAATTATTCCTCTGGTCATTTCTTTGAACCCATCCTTACATCTCACCAAGAAAATAATAATAATTACAAATTTTTACTTTCTGAAAAATGTTGAATTGAAAATTAACACAAACAACACGGGAAAACACCAAGTAGCCCAAAAAGGAACTGACAAATAGCAAATGACAACACATAATTCCATGCATGCGCATGTGCAAACCCGCAAAGCTCAAATGTTGAACAGCAAGGCACCACTGTACTATTGTTTTAAGACAAAATTCATTTCCACTTTAATTAGAGCCATGAAGTAAGCCCTATGGCATGCAGAACAATTTTGCTGGCACGTGGAAATATATATATATATATATATACACACTAAATTGCAAAATACACTCTTTTATATACAACACACAATTTATTAGCCCTTTGATGTTGGAATGAAGTCTTCCAGCAGACATCCTAGCAAAATAAAATAATAAAACAGATATTGGTAATTTTGCTAGGCAGTAAGTACTATTTTTTGTTTTATTGTTAGAAATATCATTTTGTTTTATAGCATATGTCACACAGGGCATCTACTTTGATCTGTGATTTCAAGCATTATGAATGTTTGGCATAATGTTTTTATATTATAAATAAAGCGACAAAAATTTAGAAGGAACTGAATTCAGTACATAGGGTCTTCTTCCCTATGTTTCTTTTTCAGATTTAATTATGACCGTCGAATCACAAATGCGATAATGTTGGCGGAAGCAACTTTAAGACCCACCATAGGATTGAATCTTCCGTCATTAGGTTAACCCAAATATTGAAGAATGTGTTTCAACAATCCAGCCCAGACTCTACTGGAAAACTGAAGATGTGGGACTGAATTCTAAAGTTGATAAGCTTTTGCTGTATTACGCAGTCATTTAATCCCACTCTTTGTAAGATATGATTGATGGTTTATGTCACACCGGAATTCAGCTAATAGCTATAAATAGGTTTTCATTTTATAGCATTTTGAGAAATCTTTATTATGTGTTGAAAACACGTTTAAAATAGCAGTTGAAAAGTGGCATATCTATAGGGACTGAAAGAAAATTTCTTCAGAAGGGAATTTTAATTCTTTTTCAAGAAACAATATTATGATATTTATGATATAAAATTTGTAATGATAACGGTATTATTTTGGCAGATTACTTATTTAATCTTTTTGTCGATATTGTTTTATTATATATTTTTGAAGTAGGCCTACATAATAAGGGAGAGAAGTTGGATAGAATATAATTATTCTACGAATTTGCTGATCCACATATTCCTAGATACATGACATTTTATAAAGATATAATTTTTCCTTCAGAATAAATTAACTGATACTTACAGAAATTAATTTTAAGATGGAACTTTTGAAACTGGTGCTTATAATATAATCTCCGTTATTGGCCATCTTCACTAATTCAGAATATGTGCGAGGAACAGATTCTCGACCAGGAAAAGTGATAAAAGACATTAAAGCACCGCTATAACTAGAAGTAATGACAAAAATTGCCAGCATCCATTCAGAAACGAGCAACTGGCAACAATTGGTAGTGGATGAAAACAATTCATTTCCTGCAAAATTCAAATAAAATTGAAATATGCAGTTTATCATTAACAGTAATTAGAAAACAAAGAAAAAATCCGCTACTCGACCTTTGTTAGTGAATGATCCATAAAGTGCCCATGCTATTTCGGTGATTTTTATATTCTTTCTTCCATGTAATTTTGCTTCATGTCGAAAAATTATGCTAAATATTATTACTAAAATTATGAATGATAGAAAGATGGCTATCCATACCTATAATAAATTATTCATTTTACTTTCTAGTCATTTAACAAATAAAAAATATATAGAGAGATTATTAGTTATTTAAACTCGTTATTCATTATAAACATAATATAATACATAAAAATAAATTGAAGAGAAAGTATATATAGTAAGTATAAAATAAAAAAAATTCTCAAATAAGAAATATAATTCGATGATAAATCAATATAATAGAATATTGAAATCATTTTCTGTCATTAATCCAGATGAACAATTTTGTTTTCATTCATTCTCTTGAATTACTTAATGCAGAAGCGAAAATTCTTAATGATTACAAAATTTCATAATAATTCAAAATTCTATTATTAAATAAATAATAATTTTATAAATCAGTATGACAAAGATTAGTACTGTAATGTTATCCATAATTAAATCGATGTAACATCCTTAAACAGTAAGAATATTTTTCAGCTTATGTATTATTTTAAGCTATATAAAATGATAGTACTAATTTAAATTAAAAAAACACTAAAACAATTTCTGAAACACAAAATATAAGAATTATAAATTAATCTTTCAGGAATATTTTCTAATGTATAGAGTTAGATCATTAAAACTAAGTTCAGGTTAATATAATATTTAATTGAAATGTTGATATTTTGTAATTTTAAAATTATATACTCTTATAAATGAATAAATGTTATTACTTTTCATAATTTCTTCAAAATTTAACTTTAGAAACATTTTAAAGATTAGCATACATATATTTTTTCCGATGATAATTTCAGCTGAAAACCAATTAATTTTAATCCCATATACTTAGAGATTAATTAGTATAATAATAGTATAATATTGATTAATATTAGATAATTAGTAATATTAGATAGTATAATAATAGAAGCATTATTTTTTCTTTTTTATTTGAAATGTTTTAATTATTGTTATTAATTATAAAAAAGTAAATAATATCTACGTTAAGAAGAAATGGTCGAACTATTGCAGTAATTGGAGATAATTCTTCTGGATTGCCAACAACTTTAAAGGTGAAATGTTTAAAGCAAAAAACTAAATAATTAAAAAATAGTAATTTCTCATTAATAAAAATGTATTGAACAATCATCCATTTCAGTTTCGATTCAAAAAATTTAAAAAGAGACTTGACTCGGAACTGAATTCTTCCAATCACATCTTACAGTAATTGAATGGTGAATGCATTGTGCTATGAAGACATTTGTTTAATTAATAATATCAATCTGTATATAAATAACATAGAAAATTTTAAATCACTTTTTTTCGGGAATGCTTCAGAGATGCGTCGTATAACTTTATCATGCGTTTGCATAAGGGTAGTACTATAATATATATGAAATTTGGCAAAATTGGAGAGGGACATGTTTGGCACTCCCCTCGTTAGAGAAAATAATACTAGAAGTATAATTTTTTACTTCAAATATTTTAAATTATTGTTATTAAGTATGAAAAAATTATATAATATATACGTGAAGAAGAAACGGTCGAACTATTGCAGTAATTGGAGATAATTCTTCTGGATTGCAAACAACAAATTTAACTGCATCAACAGAAAAAGGTTGAGAAAAATCCATGATTTTCGATCTTTCTAAAGTTTGTGCTATTGGGATGGCCAGGTCGATTTTCTAAAACAGAAAAAATAACATTAACATTGAAAATTAAATCTTTAATAATGAAGAATATGATTAATTATTTTATATTACGTTTTGCATTAAGCCTTCTGCTCTTTCTCTACGACTGACTGTACTTATTTGATATCTGAAATATCATTTTATAAGATTAAAATTTTCGTAAAAATTCTGTTTAAGTTTAAAATATTTAAATTTACGTAAATCCAAGATATTCTTGTAAAAGTAAAACCAATTTTGACATGAATCCTGAATTATCAAATTGCTTGTTCATTTTCGTCAGCATTAGAATACCTTCAATCTTTACGAATTTTGATATGTATCCTGAATTATCAAATTGCTTGTTCATTTTCGTCAGCATTAGAATACCTTCTATCTTTAAATAATATATTAATAAATTGTGATTAAAAATGCTAACTAAATACAGTGACTCTCATGGTTATTCGTACGAATAGTAGGCAGCGCGGCATTGCGACGTGCTTGATCGCTTCGGGATAAGATAAAATTTTACCTGGTATTGTATTAAATGATTACTTAAACTTTCTTGATAAACTTTCTTGATAGATTAAAGTTATTTTTCAGTACAGATTTTAAATTATTATTTTTTCGTTATTTTAATTATTATTTTAGTTACTTATTAATCTGTTTTAATTAAATCATGGATGAGTTAAATATAATAAATATTTATCAATACTAGCAAATGGATTAAAATATTAATTTATATTAATGAAAAATAAATATATTTTTCACTCAAAAATGAATCCTAGGTAAGATTCTTGATCTATTATCGAATTTTTGCGTTGCATCGTATCGGGCAGCGTGGCGTTGCCTATTTGATTACAGTATATAGATGCAGGATGGAGTTGGCGACACGACGTGCTCTATCGCTTCGGGATAAGATAAAATTTTACCTCGTATTGTATTAAATGAATTATTGTAAAATTTCTTTCCTGGTCTTCAGGAGACGTTCAATAACCTATATTACTTCAATGGTTTTGCTTATTACTTCAATTTCTTCAGTCAAAAAAAAAAGTCGATTTTTTTTGACCCATGTATAAGCCCCACTTCAGAAAATTTTTTTTGAGAAAAAACCTCTGCTTATACACGAATATATACGGTATTTTTTATTTTGTTTGTTCTATTTCAAACATAATTATCATGTCTTCATTATTATGACAATAGCATAAATATCTATGTATTCCTATAACAAACTATCTGGCACGCTAATACTTTTTAAGAAATATAACTTTTTCAATTTTTGGCATGCCAGCATAAAAACATTTGCCACTCCTGAATTAGAGGATACAGTATCAAATTCGACATTAGGCTTGTACCTATAAGGTGAGTATCCACAATATATTTTTTGATCATTTTGCAACTATATAACACTATTTAATTTTTATAAAACAACGATTACATATTATTCCAGTTATAGAACTCTAATACATTTTTATCTGTATATAAATTTGAATAATGTCAGAATTTTGTAATTCTTTTGGAAGCTGTCTAATCTAGCTAATTTAATGATTTATTTAATTAAACTATTTTGTATCTATTAGTTTTATCATAATATTTACCATAATAAAATTTATAATTAATGAATTTTTAATAAACAGAATCAAAAACAACTTCCAGAAAATTGAATTTATTTTTTTCCAATAATTTAGCATAATGAAGAATTTTAGGAATTATATAAACTTCAGACAATATATGATGAAAATTGAAAATTTTTAAATAATAAATAAAATCACAATGATTGGCTGATTAGACTTAAACATGAAGATCACTTGACACTTAGGAACTCTGAAATTCGAAGTTGAATGGCAAATAACAGTCCTAACAGATAATACTTTTCATAAACTGTTGTATTATAGTATACATAATTATATTTAATACTTTTGAAAGGCTTTATCACCAATAAATAAAATGGAACAAGTAATCCCAGAACCCTTCCCAAACTGTTTAGAAAGAGTTCTGGAATATATGAGTTCCGATGCTTCAATAATAGACTTGGGAGGGATGAGTGGTATATTGGCTTTACTAGTAGGCCTATAAAGAAGATTAAAGAACATATAAATGAGAGTCTATAAAAGTGGATATAGCATTAACTCAGAGAACTATAGAGCATGACCTTACTATTATGCGAGACAAAATTCAAATATTAATTTAAAGACAGCTAGTAGTAGCATTCAGGATGGTTCATAGTTCATCGGAACAGAAAAGCAAAAGGAAAGGAACATGTTCCATTCCTTTTCTTCTCAATATCTAGGCATTTATAGTTGAAAGGAATGAAAAAAAAATGCACATGCTCTTTGTTGACACTTATTTGAGATATAGTGGCTATCACCGATTGACAAAGCGGTCTTTAGCCACATATATGGCAAAAATTTAATGAAGAAAAGATAAATTATAATTTGTTTAATAAATTTGGAGAAAAAATGTTTGAAGAATATTTTAAACTTATACAGAAGATTAGGAATAGTGATCCTGAAATTCTATTTTGATATTTCAGATTTATTTAGTTTTTTTAATAAAAAATTGTAAAATAATCTTGCCTGAAATAGTATTTTTTTTATAATTAAGTATGTTGTATTGAATTTGTTAATATACATGTTGACTTATGGGATACCAACAAAGGAAAAGTAGAAGCGCTGCTAACTTTTCTGATTGAGGTAGAAGAAACAGAACTACATCAAAAGGAATGAACAAAATACTGCGCAGAAGACAACTTTGGCATTCCTTTTCTGTTCTGACAAATTATAAACAGGCCTTTAGAAAAGGCTAAATGTTAGATACATTATTCATATGGTCAGAAAGATCAACTATGTGATTAACTACAATGACTCCCTTATGTTATCGCCAGCTTGGCCTGGCTGGCTGTGTTTTAAATCTGTGTGATCCTGTAGGAAGGTGGAAATTTCTCTTTCAATATTGTCAAATTTTATCGTTTTAAGTTTTTATTCATTGTATGGAAATTCTTGTCCAGCAGCATTATTAGATTCATGTAAATGGTGTTTATTTCTTTGATTCATATATTTTTATTGCCATTTTTTAGATTTTGTTATTTTGTAATGTTTGTTAATCCAGGTCTTTTAGTTAGTAATTTTTTATTTTTACCATTAAGATTATTATTTTCAGTGTAATATTTATGAAAGTAATTTGTTTTTTGTTTAATTGGAATGTTGCAATATATGACTATGAATGTTATTTTATATGGTAGATTTATAACAGTGGGTTTCTGGATTTTTGTTTTTGTTAAAGGGCTTAAAGGGAGAGCAGATGTAAATCATATGCTTCCTTTATCATTGATGGTTTTTGCAGAGTTCAGTATTTTATGTAATATCAATTTTTAGGATTATGGCTATGTTTTATATTATTGTGTCTAAAATACGGCAGTTTAGCATTTATAATGTATTTTGAAGAATTGTTCCTTAGAAAAACAAAACTGCAAGTAGAAGACTAATCACTAACTGGTCTCCAATTTTATTAGAAGAGGAGGATTGAAGGGAAACTGTTTTTTATCAGGTTTCAATGAAGCAGGCTATATGAATAGCCATAAACATTTTTGAATAAACAGTTTATCTTACTTAAATGGCTTATTGTTTACTTTAATTTAGTGCTTACAGTAAAAAGTTGTACATTATAACAACATTTACTTTTATTACATAAATTTTTAATGTACAGTCCTGTGCAAAAAGTTTGTCAGATTCTGTGTAGGGGAGAAAGTGGCTGACTCACTATCAAAAACTACGTCAGGCACTAACGTCCAAAGATGCCTCGGAACGAAATGAACTGGACCGTTGTCTCTGTTAATAGGGTAGATAGGTTTAGAGTGAATGGGAAGAAACGTCACCATTTCATTGACACGACTAATCAGAGATTTGCTATTTTCTCTGCTGCTGTATTTAATAGTCAAATAACTTACTTTGCAAAAATTACTTGTAATCAACAATGAAATATAAATATACAGTTTATTCATTAAGATGACATTTTAATACAACGATTTATAGATTATGCTGTTTGCATATTCTATAAATCGTTCTCTCACTAACTTGAAATATTTTCGATAGCTTGCTGACTGTCATTCCTGTTTGCCTATTTTGAATTATTAATTGTTTGGTGGATAACGGTATATGGAGTGGCATTTCGAAATTTTGTTGATTTTTTTTTCTATATGTTTCTTCCAATTCGCTTCGATAATTGTAATTCGTGAACCATATACCACATCTGTTCGAAGAAGCAGACAATAATTTATATCGAGCATGCGCAAACGTATGCTCGATAGAAATTATCGTCTGCTTCTTCGACTTGTTTAAAAGAAATGATACCAATTTCCGTAAGGCACTTTTACCTGGCGAACTTTTAAGTTTAACTTTAAGGTAAGATTGAACAACTTATTATAGAGCCATATAACTTATTATATGGTATACGTACCATAAGTTTACAGCAACTGCTTTATTATCGCTTAATATTTGTGGTCACTTGTCATGTTTTTCGGTATCTAGTTATACTTTACACAATATAATAAAAACATAATTAAATAATAAACACTGACTACTAAAACTTCAAAATAATCGTAATATTTTTTCAAGTTTCAAATTTTCAGTTCTCCCACACTACCTTCCCTCCCCTATAGCTATGGAAACTGTGGAATGATGCCTATCCAACTTACAACAGCATTGCTCTGCTCTTGACGTGATTATTGCCAGTACTTTTGCATATTGTTGGATAGCCGAACCTTTTCATGTAACCTGACAAACTTTTAGCACGAGACTGTATATAAGGTTATATATATATAAAATAGAAGCCATTAAAATGCTTTAATAGACAGATCATGTCTGTTTTGATAAGAAAGAGATAACCACTTCTGTTAGTAATCAATATGGCAATGATTTCTGATAAATGATTGTCTTAGGAAAATAAAATGTATTAATTATTGAATAATTATTGTAATTTTTTCCCGTTTCATACTATATTTATTTTTTGTAATATATTGGAATTGTTCAGAAAGTAACTTCATTTTTTCCGCATGAGTGGGGTTAGTTGTATTTTTAACCCACCAATTTCATTCTAAGCCATATTGTCATTATAAATTTTTAAATAGCTAATATTTCAAGGTTTATTTAAAAAAAAGTCATTTTTTATTCTGTGCAATTTTTTTTTGTTGTCGTATCAAAAATGGAAAACAAAAAGGAGCATTTTCTGCACATTTTGCTTTTTTATTACCAAAAATATAAGAATGCTATTCAAGCAAGAAAAAAGTCATGTGAAGTGTATGGAGATGATGTGTTAACAGAACACCAATGACAAAACTGGTTTGCAAAATTTTATTCTGACAATTTCAATATTAAAGATGCAGCATGTTCTGGAAGGCCATTTGAACCTGATGAAGACAAAATAAAGGCATTGATTGAAGCAAACCACAGAATAACAACACAAGAAATTGCTACAAAACTGAATTTGTCAAATTCAACAATTCATGACCATATGAAATGATTTTGTTTAATTTCAAAACTCGATATTTGGATTCCACATGTTCTCAAAGAAAGAAATTTGCTCCATCGCATTGACATCTGTGATTTGCTGCTCAAACATTAAGAAAATGATCCCTTTCTGAAGTGAATCATAACTGGCAATGAAAAATGGATTGTTTACAACAATGTTGAACGCAAGCAATCATGGAGCAGAAAACATGAGCAAGCTCAAAGCACTTGGAAAGCAGATATTCATTAAAAAAGTGATGCTCTCTGTTTGGTGGGATTTCAAGGGAATTATTTTTTTTGTAACTTCTACCAAACAATTCCACAATTAATTTGGAAGTGTACTGCCACCAATTGGACAAATTGAATGATCCATCAAAGAGAAAAAGCCAGAACTGATTAACAGAAAAGGTGTAGTATTTCACCATGATAATGCCAGACCTCATACAAGTTTGATGACTCACCAGAAGCTATTACAGCTTTGGATGGGATGTGTTACTAAACCCACCAAATTCACCAGATTTGGCACCCTCCAATTATTACTTGTTCCAGTCTTTACAAATTCTTTAAACGGCAAAACATTTAGTTCAAATGAAGGTGTCAAAAATCACTTGGTTCAGTTTTTTGCAAGCAAAGTTCAAAAGTTCCACAAGCAGGGAATCATGCTACTACCAGAAAGATGGCAATATGTGTTGGAACAAAATGGTCAATATATAATTGAATAAAATATTTATATACTATAAAAATATTGTAGTTTGTTGCCATGAAAAATTGAAATTACTTTCTGAACAACCCTATAAGATGCATTTAATTCATTCTGCAAAAATTTTTTTAATGCAGAAAAAATATATTAAATAATAAATATATGATTTATGTATTAATATAATTATTTTAAAATTTTCCATGAAAAAATGAAATTACTTTCTGAACAACCCTATAAGATGCATTTAATTCATTTTGCAAAAATTTTTTTAATGCAGAAAAAATATATTAAATAATAAATATATGATTTATGCATGAGTCAATTATCGTTTTGGGCTTTTACTGCACAATGATAATTGTTGTACAGGTTGGCAACCTAGGTCCCATAACGTTTACCACACGTGATTTTCCGTTAGAAACAATGGCAACCAGCAAGTGAAAATTGAAAACTCTTTCAATACAGGAAAAAGCTTCTGTTATAAAAGGTGGAACAAGGGGAGAAGAAATTGGATGTAGCAAAAAAATTTGGGATTCCGCCCATCACATTATCGGCATACTTAAAAAACAAGGACATCATTTTAAAGCAAACAAATGAGCATGATGACTGTGAACGAAAGAGAATGAAAAACTGTGAGTATCTGCTCATAGACAAGTGTATGTTGAAGTGGTTTGTACAATGTAGGGATAAGAACATTCCCATTGATGGCAAACTCATTTGAGAAAAGGCACACGAATTTTGAAATAAGTTAGGTGAAATGGATTTTCAAGCTAGTAGCGGGTGGTTGAGTAAGTTTAAAAAATGACACAGAATTGTCTTTAATAAAATGTGTGGTGAAGCTGCAGAAGTAAGTGAAGAAGTCTGCACCAATTGGCTACAGAAACTGCCAGAAATTATCCGAAACTTCATACCTGATGATGTTTTCAATGCTGATGAGACATCTCTCTTTTACAAGTGTACTCCCGACAAGATGATGCATTTTAAAGGGGAGAAGTGCAAGGGAGGCAAAATGAGTAAAGAGCACATAACTTTACTTTTAGGATGCAATATGTCTATGACAGAGAAATTGCCACCAATATTTATAGGGAAGTCAATGAAACCACAATGTTTCAAAAATGTCCATACCTTGCCGATGCAGTATGCAGCAAATAAAAAAGCATGGATGACGTCAGATCTTTTCTCGAATTAGTTGAAAAAACTTGATACAGACATGGACCATAAAAAGAGAAAAATCATCCTCTTTATCGATAACTGCACTGTGCATTCTGCCTATCCTGAATTGAAAGCTGTAAAATTACAGTTCTTGCCGCCTAACACAACGTCCAAACTGCAGCCCATGGACCAAGGCATTATATGTAATTTTAAGTTGTTTTATCGTAAACAAGTTGTTCATAAGTTATTAATGGACATTGAGGAGGGAAAGCAACTGGGCATTAATTTACTGGAGGGAATGCGAATGGCTAGCAGAGCCTGGAATCAAATCACAGGAAGCACTATTGCAAATTGTTTCCAAGAAGCTAGCTTTGTGAAGGAAAACAATGATGAAATTAATGAGGATCATTCTCCACCAAATGAAATTGTTTCCACATGTGACAATTGGGGCCCCCTTGTCAAAGCAATAGGGGATGAAACATTGTCGTTTGAAGACTTTGTAAGTGTTGACGATGATGCAGATGTTTGCGGACAATTAAATGACGCTGATATTATCGCCGATGCTCAATGCGATGTAAAAAATGAAGAGGAGGAACATGAAATGAAAGAAATAGAAAAATGTGTTCCTTCATGTAGGGAAGCAAGAATGCACTTTCAGGTTTTGCGCGAATTTTTGGAAGCCATACCAAATCTGGATTGGAGTAATTTCCGGGCGATTGACACTATAGAAGACGTCATCGAGTGTAGATCGTTGCAGCTTCGCCGGCAAGGAAAAATAACGGATTTTTTTCAGTTGATGAACTAAATTATTAATTTTAGATTTTACCTTATTATAAATTTTATTGTACTGTATTGTAAATAAATTGTATTGCAATTAAATTGTTTAACACGTTTTTTGTTGCGACAGTCTAAACAGAGATTTGATTATACAGTAAGTTTAATGATTTTCCCTAACCCGAAATTTCCCTAACTCAAATTTTTTTCATGGTCCCTTCAACTTTGAGTTACGGAACGTCGACTGTTTATTAATAGTCAAATGAGGCTGGCTGGCTGGATGTCCCTTTTTCAGTTTGAACTACTGTACTGATTTCTATAAATAGGGTATCTTTAGAAAGGTCTAATTTTTGGATGTCTGCGACAGCGAAAATTATTTATTATTATTAATAATTTAAAAATTAAAGAATAAAAATTACATTAAAATTGTAGTTCCTCTAAAAAGACAGAATTAGTCAATGGCGCTGTAACATAATAATGGATGTCATTTTATGATTCCCTATATGAATTCAGAAGTGTTTTTCATCGTTATATACAGTATTATAAGATTGTATTTCCCTCATTTATATGAGTGGGTAATTTCTAGTTTCACATTATATATATAAAAGCTTATATAAACATCACTTAGTTATTCTATCAAATAAAAATCACAATATTTGAATTTTTTGATAATTTTTTAAAAAATCACCTACAAAGTTGCAATATTTCAAAGCAGAAGCAGCAAGATGATATACAGTTTTTATATAATAAATACTATGGCAGATCTTCAATTTTCTAATGAAACTGTGTCATTATTATTAAAACTTCCTTATTACATCCTCCCATGAAAGTTATTAGTGCAATGAATTTCTTTTCAATCCATCTGCCTATTATGCTTACTCTCTCCTGCTTTTTTCCAGGAAAAGCATATATTTTTTCTTAAACGAAGTTTTAAATCATTTCCCCAAATTGCAAGTTATTTTTTGATTTTATTAAGAAAATTGCCTAGGTTTGCCTAATTATAGAATTGTCCCTGATTAAGCATAATTATGATTAACTTCTAGAATTTGAATGTTTTATAATTAATTAATACAGTGGATTCTGCTTAATTGTGTGGGGATCAGAACTCTGAATATAATTAAAATATAATTAAGACATAATTAAAACAAGCAAGAGAAATAGGAGATATAGAAAGGAATTTGAACGAGAGGAGAAACCACTTGTTAAAACAAATATCTCGAACTATGGCAACATAACTCGTCATATTTCGATCATCAGGTGGACTCTCATCCCCAATAACAATAAATCGCAGGGGATACATACAGGTGTCTAATGGATAGTTGACACCTAGCTTGGAGAACATTCTGAGAAATAAACATCTTAGTTCTCTGCCCAGGAAAAAGATCAGAAAAAGGTCACAGGTATTTAAGAGCCATTGCTGCCCTCGATCTGGGCTTGCTCTTTCACTCGCTCGTTGCTTCGCCTTTCTGGGATCACCGTTTGCCTCTCCACCCCCACTCTCATTACTGTTGAACAATCTTCTTGGATTATACCGAGGTAACCCTGAGATTCTGTTTTAGATTTGGAGGCCCCATTATATCCTTTCAACTCTTCAATGGTCATCTGTTTCAACCGGTGCATCAATTTCCTTTTTCATCTATGAATCCTTTGAGATTATTTGACGAATTTCGATAAAGAGACTAAAGACTGTGTATGTGTGCTGGACTAAAGACTTTGAACAACGTCGTCTTGCCGATCTGTTGATCGATGGCCAATATTCCTGTCCTCATCGTTTGCGTCAAACTCGGGATAATACAGGTATCTCTCTCTCAAATGTCACGAGTTTTTAATCGTGGATTGTACAAGTCTCTCTAAATAAAAGGAGCAGTTGAATTTTATTTCAACGTAGTCTTGTCTCTGTTATCTGAGTCCACTTGTTACTCATTCTTACCTGCAATGTGCCTTTTACTGCTCAAGGCCTAACACCTGTCTTTTCATCATTGATCCCGTATCACAGCACCCTCTACAATTGGGACACGTTGGGTCTAAGCCATTTTGGCCCAATTAAGCGGCTGCCCCAATTAGATGTAGTAGTAGTAAATTCTAAAATAAAATATGTAATTCATAGGTAAATAAATAATAATTAGGTACCTATTATAATGCTTTATTAAAATAGGTACTTAATTATTAGTTTTTCACCAATCTCCTTTAACTTCATCTTCAACACTGGGCTGCTGATATTCACACTTTGCCCATAACTATAGAAAACCATTGATCTAATGTTTCTTAGACTTCTGGATCTTTTCCATCACACTTTCTTTTGGATGTTTCCAGAATTTCTTTCTGTAATGCCCACTCATCACGCAGTTGATTTTCTTGTTGTAGGAGATGCACTATGGTAGATTTTGGTTTATTTCAGCGAGTCAACGATGGCTTGTATTAAATGGCTGGCTTTTAATTTTATTCAGCAAAGCAATTTTACTTGAGTGTAAAATCTTTTCTTGACATCTTGACAAAGATTAGTGTATGTAATGTTGTCATACTTTTGAAAAATCCCTAAAATATATAAAACTTGAAAATTCCTTTTCTGCTACTGTCCAATTAATCGAAAAGTTGTCCCAATTAAGCATTTAATTTATGTATTAGTTTATTAGTTTGGTTTCTGTTCTTTGAGATTTGGCCCAATAACGCGGTTGTCCCAATTAACTGGTGGCCTAATTAAGCAGAATCCACTGTGTATAAATCTAAGGATTTATAATTATTATTTGTTAATATATTTAGCTTTCAGAAGAAAATGAAAAAATGGAGTAGCCAAGATCATTTCAATAAACAAATATGTGTGAAATAAGTTTTTGCCTTTTGGTCTTATATATCATTTTTGACCTTTTTCATCCCTAAATGGACTAAAAGGTATATAAATTAGGTTTGTTCAATTATTCCCCATCAACACAGTATTAGGCTTATTTATTATCTGATTTGGATAAAATTCATATATGATATTGGATCACACTAGAGAATCAAACTTATTGAAAATAATATCAGTTAAATATTTTCAGTTCAGTAACAGTGAAGAAAGATATTTTACTTATTTTGGAGAAATCTCTGACAAATTATTCAATCTAAATGAAATATTAAATAATAATAAACAAATCAGTTTTTATTATTTTTAGTATACACAATCCTCTAGTAGATCCCAATAATATCTCTGTATTTCATTTTAATTGGATAATGTCTATATATTATGTTGTTTTGACAAATAAATGTCCAGACTGATATCATTGAACATTGATCATTTTTTAGCAAAATTGATTTCCTAGAGGAGTGCAATATTGTGTATATATTTCATTCAGATTGGATAATATTTATCTGAGATAGTATATATTATGTTGTTTTGACAAATAAATGTCCAGATTGATATCATTGAACATTGATCATTTTTCAGCAAAATTGATTTCTAGAGGAGTGCAATATTGTGTATATATTTCATTCAGATTGGATAATATTTATCTGAGATATTGCCCCAAATAAGTAAAATATCTTCTCTCAATTATTATAAACTTGATTATTTTCAATAAATCTGAAATAAATCATTTTAAGGATCTTGATTCAGCACAAAGTACAGGGAAAAAGAATATAGAAAATAAAATAAAACTTACTTTGTTAACTTAAAATAACTTTATTGAAGTGCTTTTGACCCTCTGGATTCTCTTCAGCAATTAATGCATAGCAATATAAACTTTAGAACACAGTTTAGAACTCAATATATATTGCTCTGTATTGATTGCTGAAGAGGATCCGGACAGTCGAAAGTGCTTCAGTAAAGTTATTTTAAGTTGACAAAGTTTTAATCTATTTTCTATATTTTTTCCCCTCTCTTTGTGCTGAATTTCAAGATTTTTAAAAATGAGCAGTGTTGTTCGATTGAGAGTTATATGAATCATTTTGAATTTTTAACAAAAATATATACAAAATAATGGGAAAAGTACATTAAATGAGTATAAGAATTATGTTATAAAACTTTGAATTGTTTCAGACTAAAGATTTGTATGATATATAAACTGAATTTGTGAATATTACCCAGCTGCTTCATGAAACATTACATCATTTTATTTCTAGTTTAATTCTTATTTAATTTTCAGCATTAATATTTTATGCCAACTGTCATAAACATGCATTGACAGTGAATTGGCCATTTTGGTCATGACATAATGTTAATTTCAATCAAAAAAAATATTTTTGCCAAATCACTTCCAAATAACTTTAATTGTTTATAAAGATTTATTTTTCAAATAATCTTAAGTAAGCCTTATTTTACTCTTAGTGAATTATTTAGAATTAAACTGCTATTTTAATAATAATTTGTTAATTACACCAGTGATTCTCAACCTGTGGTATGCCAGACATTACTAGTGGTACGTGTATAATCTTGACTTCCTATTTGTATGAGAGGCATATTTTTGTTGGTGGTACTGAAGTTTTTGAGTTTGGTGGTACGTGGTATGAAAAGGTTGAGAACTGCTGAATTACATTATGGCACCACCATCTATTTGATTAATAATTAATTATTTTAATTTAGAATAAGTTAGTGTAACTGATTAAGGTGTAAGGATGGTAACTTGAAAATCCAGGCTAAGGTAAATTTTTAATTTTTCAGGAATTTAATAAAATTATAGTTCAATCATTAATTAAGAGCTGGCACTATTTTAGCCCAAATTAAAATAAATAATAATTATTATTTTAATTTGGACTTAATTTAATTAATAATTATTATTAATGCAATAGGTGGCACTGAAGTGTAATTAATAATTAATTATCAAAATAGCAGTTTGGTTCTAAAATAATTCAGTAGGAGTAAAATTAGGCTTGTTTAAGATTATTTGCTTAACAACTACCTAATTATGTTGAATTATGATATGATTTACTTTTCATTAATAATGTTTTACTGTGAATGAAAGATTGTTGAAATTTCCAGTAATGATATCATAAATTTGCATAAGATATTGCAATAATGCAGTTATTCACTTATAAATTTCACAAAATTTAAATTAATATAAAATAACTATTGTTTAACTGTATCCATATATCTGCTTTTTTTTCTTCAAATAAATAACTCAAACTAACAGCACTTAAACAGTAAAAATTCATTTTTTGGGAATATATTTGGTGAGAGAGAGACACTCACTCACTGAATATTTCACTAAAAACATTTTTGGAAAATAAAATTTTGAGTTATTTAACTATTGTTCATTAAAGCTTTACACAAAAATAATAATTATTAATTATTTTGTAATTTATTTTGATTATAATTAAAAAATACAGTACTATATTTTTTTTCTATTCTAAATTTCCATCACTTTATTTACTTAGATAATTTTTCTCCTTTTTTCTAATTTTAATGGAAGTAAGGAGGAGGAAAATTCTTGTAAATTCTAATTTTCTTGTAAATGTAGAATAAAAAATGCTATTAAATCTCAATTATAAGATAATGTTTATTTAACATATCAACATTTGCAAAAAATAAGAAGTATTCCATATTTCAAACATAAGTGCTTCTGAAACATAAGTTGATGCTCTCTATCAAAAAGCCTCCACTAGCTTATTTAAAGTTATATGCTAAGTATTTTATAGATTTATAATACATTTTTTTGTTAAACTGTTTGATTTTCCATGTATTTCAAAATCAATTTTTAATTGTAATTAACATTTATATAAACAATTTTGTTTAAACAAATTAATGCAATTATATTTTTTTAAACAACAAACATGCCCTTCATAAATAATGTGCAGTGTAAAACTTCTATTGTTTATTTAAATGATAAAATAATGAATAGATAATGCATTATTTAATTTTATATAGCACAAAATATATTTTTTATACAAATATTATATACTGTTATTTAAAAATATTTACACTGACAGACTACAGTGTTTAGAGATCAATCTATGATAAATCTGTAGACATGATGATCACTGATATTTCCAATCAAGTTTGTGTGATCTTCAATGGCTCTTATCAATGAGCAAATATCAATTATTATTATGTACTTATCTGAGAAAACAAACTTTCACTTCTGGTGACTGTTTTATGCTGAATACATTTCTCATTTTATTAGCTGTTCCTAAATTTCTTTTGCTCATTTTATTTTGATTTTGTATTTTTATCTTTCATCTTGTTATTTGAATGCCTTGTAATGCTTTGAATGATTGCTGTTGGAAAAATTCTGTTATTTACAATTGACATAGCAATGATTTGTTTTTTCAAATTAGACAATGAAAAGTTTGTTTTGTCATCAATTGTAAGATGCATCTTAATTTCAATGAAGTCAAAAAAGTGAAAAATTCTACATCTTAGATCAAGGAAATATGGTAACTACTTATTTTGTTTCATATATTAAAATATGAATTATCCCTTTCAGAATGATGGAAATTTTAGATGTGATATCAGTATATTATGATGAGGCATCAGTTCATTATATTTAGAATGATAGTAAAATTGATTGTATGCTATAATGAAAATATATTAAAAATTAGTGTACATTAAATTATTATTCCTGTACTTTGAATATAGAAGTACATTTTTATGATTTTATTATTATTTAGATGATACATATTTTTAAAAATATTTATTAAGATTTAATTTTAGTTTTTTTTATAGCCAATTGGCTATTTTTAAGAAATGAAATTTTAAGAATTGAACCAATATTTACAACATTGCTCTAATTGCAAATAAATCTTTGCTTGTTGTTCATATGACTTGAAAAGCCATTATAAATGAGTTTTATAATATAAAAACAAATTTACACTTTTATGCAATATAATTTCCATTAAAATTCATAATTATATACAGGCACTCCTCAAATTATTAATATTACAGTTGTAAACATTTTTTACTTAGTTTCAAAAATTTTTTAAGAATTTGAAAACATTAAAATAGCAGAATTCTCTAGCAACAAATATAATGTAAAACTATAGTTATTATATATATATATATTAAAGCATTATTTCAAGATCATTGGATATTCATAAAAAAACATTCACTTTATAATCAGAATTTTTTACTGAAATCTCTTAAATAAAAAACTTGTGAATTATATATAAAATACAGTATATGCAGTGGTTTCAATATTTCTGTGTACCACATAACAATCATTTCTGAATTACAAACTTTGAGATGTATAAAACTTATGTACAAACTAAATTCATAAACATTAATAATTCAGCACAGATCAAAAGTGGAAATATATACTTTAATAGATTTGAAGAACTTTTGGCTTTATTAAGCCATCATCAGCAAATTACAAATAATGTAATTTGAAATTGATGATGAAATTACAAATAATGTAAAATGATACGTTATTTGTAACTTGCTAATGATGGCTTAATAAAGCTGAAAGTTCTTCAAATCTGTTAAAATATATATTTCTACTTTTGATCTGTACTGAATTATTAATGTTTATGTAAGAACTAAGATGAAGTTAAACATTATTAAATTCATAACTTGAGGACTGCTTGTATATACAATGAAAAGTGAAATTCTTACTTTATTTTAAAATTGGAATTAAGTTATTTAAGCAAGATATAATAATTTGAATTTTCAAAATTTTATTAAACAGTATCTAGAACAGAAACAATATGAAAAAGCATATTTGGCATGGAAAAATGCAACAATGCTTCAGCCTAATCATTTAGTTGCATGGAATAATATGATTATCATGCTAGATAGCATAGGTAAGTAATATAATTAGAATAGATAATAAATCAAAACAATTATATCATGATTCCTTTTCTAATTAAAACAAATTACTTACTTCAAGAACTAGAATATAATAAATATCAAATTGTATTATATTAAATGGAAATCAGTTTAAAATAATAATAAAACCAACACAATAAAATATAAATCTCCTTTTGAGTGTAATATAAATATCAAGATAGCAGATTAAGTTTTATCATCTTATATATTTTTTATTTAAAATTCAAAAATATTTCTCTTAATTTGATTATGCCTTTATTAAATACTGATATTTAATCTTTTACTTATAATAATAATTCAATGTGATTTTGAATGTGGCTTGAATATTGTTTAAAAATTTCTTTATGGAAAATATTTGATAAATATTATAGAAATATAGATATATAATGATATTTCTATATTATAACAAGTTTGGTTTGAACCCCACCATAATTTAGATTGGTCAGAAGTCAGAAATTCCCAAAATTTATAGATTTTTCACTACAAATGTTTACTAGGATACTATACATTATCTTAATAAATATAAATAACACAAAACTACAAAAACCAGATACAAAAGATGAAGCTTTCCATATATCAGGCCAATGGGTCAAAGAGTCAAACCCATAGAATTGCATTCACTAATCACTAGTGAAATGTGTACATTTTATTTCATACAACCAATACAGCCAACTGATGGTACATACATTAGGTTATTTTTTGGCATAGTCTCCATATTGGTTTAGGACATGGTCTCCATATCAATTTAGGCCCTTGTCGCTTCATGAGATGAGTTTGAATATTCCCTCCTGGTAAAAATCCTTTCCTTGCGTGTTCAGCCACGTTGTCGCGAAGTGTTTCACCTCCTCATCTGAAGTGAATCGTCAGTCTCCTAGGTGCTCCTTCAAGTGAGGAAAGAGGTGAAAACTTGGTAAGGTTCTGGCTGTAGGGAGGGTGTTCGATGATGTCCCAGCAAAACTGCTTCAGCAGCGTAATGGTCTTCTGGGCTGTATGAGGTCGCACGTTGTCATGAAGGAAGATGGCTCTCCAAGCGACTTTCACCTCTTTCCTTACTTGAAGGAGACCGATGATTTGCTTCAGACAAGATGAAACAATTCACGACAACGTGACTGAACACACAAGGACAGGATTATTACCAGGAGGGAATATTCAAACTCATCCTACAAAGCGACAAGACTAAACCGAATGGAGCGACATAGTCTCCATATCGGTTTAGTCTCCTAAACCAATATGGAGACTATGTCAAAAAATAACCTAATGTATGTACTATCAGTTGGCTGTATTGGTTGTATGAAATAAAATGTACACATTTCACTGCAGGCTTTGTAACCTTACTTTTTGATCACCTCTCGTACAATGGAAATTCAATAAAAATAAAATCCAAAATCCAATAAAGAAAGAAATAGGATTATTATTCTTATTATTTTTATATTATTCAACTTCATATTCATTACTGTTATGATCATGTTGAGCATAAAGATAATCATGTCAGTCAAAAACTGAATTCCAATTAAATTTTACAAGTGGAATTCACTTATTACTTCAACAACAGCTTAGTAATTACTGAAAAATGTGTCAACTATCCATTATAATATCTGTTTTAAGGATATAAATTATTCATTAACTATATTTTGTCATTTGCTCACTACTTGGTTTTTTTCTTGTGCTATATTATTGCTTCTTATTTATAAGATGCAGGACAAATTTTTTTAAATGTAATTTATACAAAACAGTGCATCTTATAAGTAGACAAATATGGAATATAAAACACATTGCATAAAAAGTAATAATAATAAGCTTGCAGCTTTCAAATATTTTTCATTTAGCAAATATTTGATATTTATTTGCATTCATATTAATCACTAACTTTCCATTTCTGATGATGATTGTATGTTGGTTGGATTTCCATTCCATTAGTTGTAGCAAATTTGCTTTATGGATTTTATATTTATTTTATCAATTTTTATTTCATTATATGAATAATCCTTTTATGCAAACAGAAAAGAACAGAAATTTAATTTGAAATTTGTCTGATATTTTTTAGAAACTATATTCTTGAATAAAAGGCAATATTAGAAAATTATCCAATTTTTTATTTATTTATTTATTTTTGTTTATAAAAACAAAAATTAACAAATAAAAATTGGATAGTTTCAATAATTTTTTAAGTCATAGAGGAAAAATTATATTAGAATGAAAATGATGATAATTAAATGTGTCATATTTATTGATTAAATATAAATCAAATTTACTAAAAATAATTTTTCAATGTATGTATTTAGATATATTTAGATCCTTTAAGTGAATAAAAAATATAAATTGGAGAATTTATTGAAACACAGTTCATTTGATAGCAGCTATTAATTTTCCTTTCAGATAAAATTTTTTGTGAATTAATGAGAGACATAATTTTAGTTATTTTTATCAGATTGGAAGATTTGTTAAAATTTTCTCTGTTGATTAGAATTCTGAATTATTATGTACACTAATAGAATTATTTGTTAGATTTTGTAAATTTACTGGTTTGAAATGGTACTTATCTGTAAAAATGAAGTAACTTAAAGCACTAATAAGCAGACCAAACTTCAAAGAAAACTTTCAAAAAGCTTTTATTTAGAGAAGTGCTTTCGGCAAATGTGCCATCATCAGCTCATATACAAAATTCGAATGTTCCTTTAGAACCAAGAACAGCAAGTTTCTTCTAAACTTGCTGTTCTTGGTTCTAAAGGAACATTCGAATTTTGTATATGAGCTGATGATGGCACATTTGCCGAAAGCACTTCTCTAAATAAAAGCTTTTTGAAAGTTTTCTTTGAAGTTTGGTCTGCTTATTAGTGCTTTAAGTTACTTCATTTTTACAGAATTATTTGTTTATAACCATTGGAATTAATTAACCATGTTATTTTTCAAGTTAACTTGGATTTTGTAAAATTTGTTTAATTAAAGCATTTATTAATTTTTACTTTTTGTAACTGCTATTGAATAATTTATTAATAAATTAAATTGTAATTTCATAGTAATCTAATTTATCTTATAATTTTTATTATACATTTTATTAGGGAGTCTATCAAAGGCTGAAGCAATGGCTCAAGAAGCACTCGAAATATTGCCCAATGAAGCATCTCTTCATTTCAATCTGGCTAATACTCTTGGTAAAGTAGGACGTTATCATGAATCTGAACAACATTTCCAAAGGGCGATTGCACTTAATAGCAATAATCCTACATATTATACAAACTTAGGTAAGTTTGAAAATAGCATTTTAATTACAGGTATTTCCTATTTTTTAGTTAATTTATTCCTGGAGTACTTGAAGCAAGAACTTGTAAAATGGGAATTTATTTTCCATAGATATAATGTTAAAAATAGGAATTCCATTCTCTACAATGAAATGTGTATAATAATATCTCCATAATATTAAATATTAAGCAAAGATCAACAAAACAATAGTTTTTGATTATGCATTGGTTTCCATAAATTAAGGAAAATAATGAAATTTGTGAAATACTCAAAGTTACATGCTCTATGTTCATGAAAATTTGTAGATATATGTAATTTTATATGCTCTTTAATACAGACCACAAAAAATTATACAAAATTTTATAAAAATGAAAAATATTAAGATAAATGGTATGATAAAAGTTATAGTCAAAGTGAATCAGTAAGGAATGTGATCACCCCCCTTACAGCAATACATGCTTTATGACAACATTGCATATTGTCAATGAAATTGTCTAGCAACTCCCTGGGCATTAACCCATTGAAATCTGCAATTGTTTGCAAAGTTGTGAATTTAAACGAATATCAATACTATTAATTACAACTAAACCTAACGGTTCTAACGACTCTGCAATCCAGAGTTTGGCCTGAACTCAGGTCTTTTAACTAAATCCTAACTTAAAAATAATTAACTGCAAAACAATCTAACATAATGTAACATCTAACTAACGAAACAAAACCTGAAATCGGAACTTACAACTAAAAGTACCAATTAAGTGTTAGAGCTAGAACGAACAAAACGATGTTAGAAACTTATACTAATTATTGGAATAATTTCTCAAACAAAGTTAAATAACAAAAAAATATAAATTTATTAGACTCAGAAGCACTTACAAAAGTGTTAATAAATGCTTTATTGAAACTATAATAAAAACATTTACAAAAGTGTTAATAAATGCTTTATTGAAACTATAATAAAACACAATTAATCAACAAAACTTGTTTAATCCAATTCAAAATCTCAACAATCAACTATTCACAAGAAATAAACTTTAAATACTAATTAATTCTACTGTAAATTAATCAACAAAACTTGTTTAATTCAACTCAAATATCAACAATCATTATTCGCAAAAAACAAACTTTAAATACAACTTAATTCTACTACCTCCACCACCGATACAAACTTCAAACAATCGTTGATCTTTACAAGAATTCAAATGTCACTTAGCCGACCTTACATTGATACAACACCTCTCTGAGTTGTCAATTTCGTCGGCTTTTGTATCCGAGTGACGTACAGTCCCGTGTAGCTTCATTTACATAAATATACGTAACAAGTTTAAATTTATTAGCTTAGAGTTATTCATTTAGCTTCATTTACATAAATATACGTAACAAGTTTAAATTTATTAGCTTACAGAGTAATTCATTAATGTCATCCTCTTTACAATTCATTTATATATCGACCAAAACATCGATACGGATCATTCTTACATTCTCATATCAGATCAGTGGAAAAATTAGTTAGATAAGATGACATCATTAACTGGGACAGCTCTTCCAGAGGATGGTTTCCGATTCCGTAACACGTGATTGCTAACTACGACAGAGAAGGTGGAAGAAAGTCAACTCATAAACTGAAATATAATAGTTGGATAATAAGAAAATAACAATAAATAATAAAGTACATAATAAAATAAAATAGGACAGATCAGAGTTAACTTCCTCACATTTTTACAAATTAAACCTAATTAGAATAAAATTAAATTAACCTAATTAGCATAAAATTAAAATTGTGAAATCTCACTTAATTTTCATCAAAATTTTTTGAAATTTTTACAATTTTTTACATTTTTTATTGTCATTTTAATGATGTAAAAATTTTTCATGAATTTTATTTGTTTCATAACTTTTTGTTCATTATATAAGATTGGAGAAAACTCAATTTTTTTTATATGAAATTTCAGCCATCCAACAAAATCTTTGATATTTTTTAGATAGCAGCAAGTCTTATGAATAAATTAAGCTATGAATAAAGAAAATCAGTAATATTTAAAAAAAATTATCAATAAAAAAAACCAAGTATTATAAAATTTTCATTAATAAATTAGCTGAAAAATGACAAAAATTTATTAAAATATTGTCATTTTTTTAATGAAATATATTTATTGATATGTTTTTCTTCATTTCAATAATTTTATCTTTATTTTTTTATAAATTTTTGAATTTATAACCAAAAACATGACATATATGAAGATCACCCACTCTTGTATGTAAACAGCTATAACATTTCCTACTTTGTTCCAATTGGCCTGAGGATGCTTTGTTGACACACTACACTCAATACCACATTCAGCACAATAAAGTAGGCTTGGCAGCAATTTCCTGCAAAATGATTGGCTGCCATAAAACAATAAAAGTGCCAAACCCCTTTTTATAGCCTGGGGTTGTTTTCATTAGGATTTTCTCATAAGTTACTAAATTATCTGTAAAAGTAAAGCAATAAATAGTCAAATAAGTAAAAATATTCTATATTTTAACAGAATTAACCGGAATTTTTGTATTACAGTGGTGCCTCGCAATTTTACATTTGAGTTTTTCGGGTTAGTACATGCGCATGCATAGAATTATGTGATGTCATTTGCTATTTGTCAGTTCTTTTTGGGCTACTTTGGAATCTTGCCCGTGTTGTATGTGTTAATTTTCAATTCTACATTTTTCAGAAAGTAAAACCGTGTTGTTTGTGTTAATTTTCAATTCCACATTTTTCAGAAAGTAAAAATATTGTTTGTGTTAATTTTCAATTCTACATTATTCAGAAAGTAAAAAATTTGTGATTAATTTTCAGTACATTTTTCAGAAAGTAAAAAGTTTGTAATTATTATTTTTTGAGTGAAAGCAGTTTTGAAAAGTTATATGAACTGCCTATAACACTATTTTAACAACTAATATAGAGCACAATTGGCAGTAGTGACTTCCAAACTATGTTATTTCACAAACGAAGTACTTTCAGTCTATCCACTAGACCATCGTCAGCGTTATATTAACTTACAAAGAACATAAAAAGAACATAGAAAGAATACAATATTTGTTCTTGTAATTCAAATTTAAAAATTATTTCCATATGTCGAATCCTTATCGTTTATAGATTATTTACATATAAAGTTTCCTAAACATATTTATATTATATTAAGATACACATTTTATATTTACTATAATTTGTAATAACATATTAATAATAAATGAAATTTGTATAAATATAAATTTGAAAGCAATTTCCTTTGTGTTTCTGTTACGTATCGTGTTGGTGCTGTTATAAATTTGAAAGCAATTTTTGCATAAATTTTCAAATATAAATTTCATTTATTATTAATATTTTATTACAAATTATAGTAAATATAAAATATGTATCTTAATTTAATATAAATATGTTTAGGAAACTTTATATGTAAATAATCTATAAACGATAAGGATTCGACATATGGAAATAATTTTTAAATTTGAATAACAAGAAAAATATTGTATTCTTTCTATGTTCTTTTTATGTTCTTTGTAAGCTAATATAACGCTGAAGATGGTCTAGTGGATAGACCAAAAGTACTTCGTTTGTGAAATAAAATAGTTTGGAAGTCACTACTGCCAATTGTGCTCTATATTAGTTGTTAGTTGTAAAAAATTTGTAATTATTATTATTTTTTGAGTGAAATGTAAGGATGGGTTCAAGGAGAACTGACCAGAGGAATAATTCTGAAAAGAAGAACACTTGATTGAGCAAAGAGACAAAGAAAAAATTTGTAGATAAAGTGCAGAAAGGTAGAACAATTAAAATGAAGCTCAATATGGTGTTCCTAGGACAACTGTGGCAATGTTTGCAACAGAGAGAAGAATATGGGTGCTAAGGTGTCTGCTGGAAGACTTCATTCCAACATCCAATGACTAGTAAATTGTGTGTTGTGTATAAAATAATGTATTTTGTAATTTAGTGTGTGATAGTAAAACACATATAATAAAGTAACTAATATAGTGTATCTCTCTCACCTCATCATTAGGGGAGTGGGATGGGGATAAAATAGATTAATTTGATAACAAATTAATCTATTTTAAATAGTCTTATATGGGAAATATTGTACCACAATTCAACAGTTTCTCAATTTGACATTACTTCGGCAATGGATTAGTGTCAAATTGCGAGGCACCACTGTATCAGCAAAATTTTTTCATTTTATGAATTTTACAGTTCATCATAGTAAAATTCCATATTTTAGTTAAAATTTCAAAAATAAATTTATCTCACCCTAGAATCAAAATTAGATTACTAAAATATAATAGGATAGAAAGCAGAATCAATAACATTCAATCAAAAATTGTCTGGATTCTACGAATACAATCCATTCACATTTTCTATCTTTAGAATTGAATTTAAAAAGAAATTTTGGCAATCAGAAAATTTAGGATCCATCATCAGAGGCATGGATTTTCTCCCTATAAATGCAAAAAATATTGTTCTATGATAGCTGCACTGTATAATTCAGGATTTAATTTTTTTTAATTGTTTTTTTAATTGGTTTTGGTTCCACTTCTCTGATGTGTAGACACATTGACAGACCTCAATGGGTTAATGCCCACTCCTGAACTAAGGTATTTTTAAAATCTTGAAGGGGCTATGGAAAGTGATAGAGGGAAGCAACACATCTATCTAGAACAGCCAATGCATGTTCAGTCAGGTTGAAGTCAAGAGAACAGGATGGCCAGTGCATACATCTGCTGCTGTTCTCCTCCAAATAATGATCAACCATTCTGGCAAGATGATGACAAGCATTATCATCTTGTAGAGTAAAATTATTTCCTATTTGAGCTGCATATGGTTTGACAAAAGGTTCCAGGATCTCATCTCTTTATTATGTAGCATTCAAGGAAGCATTTGGACGTGCACAAAAATTTATGCAGCCATCCAGAGAGATGCTTGTCCAGACTATGATGCTACCATCACTATAAGTGTCCCTTTTAAAGATGTTTGAAGGATGATAATGTGTTCTTGGATCCTTTGAGATAAGCCTTTGTCAAGAGTCACTTTGTAGAGCAAATCAGGACTTGTCTGTAAAGAGAACAAAGTTCCATTGTATATGAATCTTGGTCATGAGATCTGCACCAACTGAAAAACTCTTTTTTGTAACAAGGAGTGAAGGGAATGATGCAAACCATTGATCTCCTAGCATACAGATGATGATCATGAAGCCTTCTGCAAATTGTGGAACAAGATACCATCTTTCCTGTAGCTACTAAAAGATCAGATCACAGCTGAATAGAAGCAGACATCCTTCTTTGAATAGATAACTGACGATAGTGGCCTTCTGTTATAGGTCTTTCTTTACTAAATCTTTGTGATACTGTATTTGTATCCAAAAATCTTTTTCAAAGCCTGGAAGTTACTGAATGACTCATATTAACCTTTTCCACTCACCAACTCAGCTCCTTAGACATGCGCGCTTCATACAGCAGTTCTATAACTCTGCTAATTAGACAAAATTTAAAGCCCAATAATTTCGTTATTTTTGGTTAAATCGAGAAAAAATGGTTAAAATCTCAAATTCTATCATATTTTTCATATTTCTGTCGTATTACTCAAAAATTTGATTTTCCGTCGATATTTTAATAAATTTTTAATTAACCCTTTAATTTGAACCTAATCCAAATTAATTAATATAATTGTGATCTTTCAACCCCCAAAAATTCAAGAATTGATTGTCCAAATTTGTTTGACTTGCTCTATCATGCTCCATATTTCCTTCAAATTTTATCCTTACTTCTTTTTTACAGATATCTTGATCCAGTAAATTAAATTTGGGAAAGTTTGCCCTTGTAAATATACGATTTTAGCGCTTTTTCACACATAAAATTTGATAAATTAGTTTTATTTTAAAATTTATAAATTTTAACTTATCACAGAAACAAAGTGACCTATACTACGCTTGAGATCGATGCAGAAGTCGGCGTCCTAGATTTTGGCTGGAAATATCAAATGGTTTTTTGAAATCAGCTGATTGTTTGTTTATATTAGTTATATTTTAAAAATAACATAAAAATTTAAACAATACAGTAATTTTTGTGTTATCTGCAGTCTAAACAAGTAACTAGTAGACATTTTTTTCAGTCTATATTTGCTCTAATTTAGATTTTCTAGATTTTATTATATCAATTGATTCCTTAAGAAATGAAATAGATATTAAGAAGAAATTAAAATAGAGAATTTTTGAAGGCAGAAAAATTAAAAGATGCCATTCATTTCTCTTCCTTTATTCATTTGACATTTTCTATTTGATATTATACCAATCACATCTGAAATCAAGTTCATCAAAATCTGACAGAAATTTGAAAATCGTTGTTGAAGATTGCACTATGTAATTTTATGAGAGAAAATGAATCAAATTTTAAATAAACAATATGATTGTAATCATAAAGATGTGATCATAATCATGAAAAATCAAAGATACTGGAACATCAAATTAGGTTAAATCATCATGATTGATTTTAGTCTGATAAATATAAAAAAAAAATATTTATAAAGGTGGTATTAAATTTACCATTTGGTATATTTGGATGGTATATATTGTGGTATTAAATTTTATATTTAAGAATAATTTTATAAATTACAATTAAATTCAGCTATTATTAATTGACATATTAAATGTAAAAAAACTGAGATATGCAAATTTCTTTTGTATAATTAAAACATTCCAAAATTTTCTATTTGCTTATTATAGTATATAAAATAACTTGTTGGAGTTGAAATTGTTGGAATTTACCAAATAAAAATATTAAAGATATATAAAATAAATATTAGATAGCTCTTAAATGCAGCAGTTTTGGATCTATGATTACAAGAACTTTTTTCATTAATTTGATATAAGAAATTCATGGTTTAACTTTGTCTCAATCATTATGGGACATCCTGTATATATAAAAATATATGAATTTATAACTGTTTCTATTTGAAAATTTGGAATATTCATGGGAAAAAATATATGCAACAAAGTATATTTGTTGCATATTTTTTTCAGTCTATATTTGCTCTAATTTAGATTTTCTAGATTTTATTATATCAATTGATTCCTTAAGAAATGAAATAGATATTAAGAAGAAATTAAAATAGAGAATTTTTGAAGGCAGAAAAATTAAAAGATGCCATTCATTTCTCTTCCTTTATTCATTTGACATTTTCTATTTGATATTATACCAATCACATCTGAAATCAAGTTCATCAAAATCTGACAGAAATTTGAAAATTGTTGTTGAAGATTGCACTATGTAATTTTATGAGAGAAAATGAATCAAATTTTAAATAAACAATATGATTGTAATCATAAAGATGTGATCATAATCATGAAAAATCAAAGATACTGGAACATCAAATTAGGTTAAATCATCATGATTGATTTTAGTCTGATAAATATAAAAAAAAAATATTTATAAAGGTGGTATTAAATTTACCATTTGGTATATTTGGATGGTATATATTGTGGTATTAAATTTTATATTTAAGAATAATTTTATAAATTACAATTAAATTCAGCTATTATTAATTGACATATTAAATGTAAAAAAACTGAGATATGCAAATTTCTTTTGTATAATTAAAACATTCCAAAATTTTCTATTTGCTTATTATAGTATATAAAATAACTTGCTCTAGTTAAAATTGTTGGAATTTACCAAATAAAAATATTAAAGATATATAAAATAAATATTAGATAGCAATTTATCTTGACTAGGATTGCACAGATAAACAAATTGGTTGATTAATCATACTTTAAAGCCAATTTGTTTAAAACAATGTTAATTATTGATCATATCATCAATAAGTATTTTATAAAATAGGTAATCATCAGATAGTTTCAATGCAATTCAGTGAAAACATTACTTTCAATAAAGAATCTTTTTGCTTATGTGCTGCTATTTTTGAGTTTATTATATCTTATTACAAATAAACCCTTGCTAATCCAGATTAATTGAGTGAAGTTATGAAGGTTAAACACGAATCCAAATTAGTGAAGCAAAGTATAGCCCCAAAAAGCTTAGAACACATAAATATGTAATTTAATGATATAGATAGTGTTGATAAAAAAAATTATCACTATAGAGCTTTTATTTAAAAACTATAAAAAGACAATATATTTATTCATTGATAGAAGATTCAGAAGTTGTAAATAATCTCTTGTAAGATGAATGTTTTATATTTTGATCAGGATTAACTATAACTAGATTAGCAAGAGTTTACTGTATATTTTAATGGATTTTGTTCATTGATTTAATCAGAAAATAAAGAAGACCAAAATCATTAAATTAAGATTTTAATATTCATTAAAATACTTGAAACCATGATAAAATGATAAAATGTGTTTGTGTGTTTTTTAAATATTTCACTAAGGATATTCTTATAGTAACAAAATAATAATGGAGAAGGAATCAAAATATTTTGCCAACTGTTCATGACTATGATGAAAAAATACAAAACAAAAACTTATTTATGAAATAAACTAAAGCACAAAAGTGTGCTTTAGTTTATTTCGTTGTTATTAATTGTAGGATGAATCATTATTTAAAAAAACTTATTTGTCATCATCTAAAATTCATACCTCTACTTCAATTAATACAAAACAGAAAAATAAGCACTGTCATCAGAGAAATATATTTATTACTCGTTACTAATGCATATGTAATTTTTTTATACCTTCATAATTTTTTCAAGACAAAAAAGTCTAAAGACATTACCACAAGTGTATTGACAGTGAATAACGAATATATTTGTTTACTGGCAGAACTTATTTACATATGTAATGTTTTTATACCTTCATAATTTTTTGAAGACAAAAAAGACTAAAAACTTTACCACAAGTGTATTGACAGTGAATAACGAATATATTTGTTTACTGGCAGAACTTATTTTTCTATTTTTCTCTTTCAATAATAAATGATGAAATTTGTATAAATAACATTAACTTATATATTACATGCATTTATAATCAAAATAAAACCGAATTTTTATTTAAATTTGATATTATTATGAACTTTTCACATCACTTGAAATTTAAAAATAAAAAAAAGCATTCTTAAAATAAGAATTATATAGATTTCATTATTTTTTTAAATTTATATAGATCTAATATAAATAATAAGAAAATATTGTTTTTTGTAGTTAGGTGAAATTCAACAATATGTCTTTAATTCATTTATTTGGTCTTTGGAAATTATTTAATGGTTAACTAAATTACCAATAATGTATTTAGCAATAATGTTCATTACAATTTATCATAATAATAATATTTATATCATAATAATATGCAATTTTTTAAATCGCGCTAATCGAGGCCTATCTGTATAACAAACATTTTCGGCTAGTTAAAGCCATCCTCAGGTTTTTACAAGCTATTAATAAATGTTGATTCTTCATATGAAAATCGAGATAGTGGAGTAAGTGATAAAGTTCTCAATAATGTCAATGGTAAGACACTGTCGGCATTTATGTCTATCAGTAAACAACTTATGGTGGGGCATTCATTATGGAAAAAATAATAGTATGCTTTCATGCAAATGGCAGATTTAGTAAAATTGTCATATCTATTTAAATGATCTTTCATGATTTTTCATTTCAAAGACTTATTTGGTGTTGATACTGTGCCTTCATTCCTTTCCTTTCTGATTCTGTAAATAGTTCCTTAAAAGATGCTGGTTAACTCTGCTACCAAATCTATGATGTTAATTGTAGCTTTATCCAGATTCTGTTCTACCAACATGCCATAAACATTAAATATAATCTGCTTTGCTTGACTATTAAGAATCTTTCCTCTCACCATTATTCCTCACTTAAAAACATCCATGTGTAAGAACAAGATGCCATCTTACTTTTAGAATAATCTTGAATACAAATATTCTTCATTACAAAATTTTTTATTTTTTTAATTTTGTCATTCTTTATATACACTTAGGTTTTCTATTATATAAAAGATAAAAATACAAATTACAATAGCCGAGAGATTTTGAAACTTTATACATAAAAATATCAATATTTCTTCTCATGGACGAACTATAACCACTTCATTCGTGACATCACTGCCTTCTCAAAGTGGAACAGATTATAGTTACCATGATTATTCCCATCCAGTGCATATGAATTTTAATAATTTTTAAATAGTATTTTACTAGCATTCTATATTCTTCTGCATTATATAATTGTTTTAACTTTTAATCCTGCTGATGAGGACTTTTTAAGGTGAAAATACTGCAGAATTTTGTCTATATAATGTGATTAAATGTTATTTCTACCTATTTATGAGTGTGATTTTGTAATTACAATCAAATCCCGATAAAACGCTCCCCGTTAAGCTGCCGCTCTCGCTGACCACCAAGAAATTTGGTGGAATAGATCTTTCCTATGTTAATGGAATAGGCAAACTCTGATAAGATGCCATCTATCATCCACCAATAAAAACGTCTAAACAAATATTTTTTTTCGTATTGTATTTGTCCTCATTAATCCACCAGGAGCATGTAAGGTGGCTTATATCCCAAAGTTTGTCAATACTGTATATATTGAAAGCTCTGTGGATTCATTTGTAACTAGGGGGTAGGAAAGATGGAGTTAATATTTAATCATATGTCTTTTTAAGCCTGTGAGAAAGTTTTTGGAAAGTAAATGGACATACAGCAACACTGTATGTCCATTTACTTTCCAAAAACTTTCCCACTCTTTTCTATTCTATATATAGTACTGTACATATATGGTATGTATACTATACTATAAAGTATACAGTTTTTTAGAAATGTTGAGTTTGGATGCTAAATATAAATGTACTGTATTTTATTAAATTTAATAAATTCGGAGTTCATTTTCATTTCTATATCACACATATTTTTGATAAACCACCAACCCTGATTAACCACCAAAATTGTCTCCAAACAGATGGTGGTGTCTTATCAGGATTTGACTGTATTAGACTTTTGAAAGTAGCTAGTTGGAATATATTTATATATCACAATTTTCCACTAGTAAGTTTCTCTAAATTGAATTTCTATAAATCAAATAATTATTTTACAATAAAAGATTGGTAGTCTTTTATATGTTAATTTTTCTTAGTCCTTTGTTCAATAGTCTTTTTCATTTTACTAATTATATACTGGATGTATCTCAGCACTTGTGCCACCTTTTTTTCTTGGAAATGCAATGAGATAAGGAGTAGGGAGAAAAATCTTGATTATCAAAGTCTGTCTAGATAATGTTCATGTTAAAAATTTTGTGAACCCTCCAAAAGTAGGGATGCTAAGGATCAACTTTGAAAATATAAATGAAAATGTATGTCAATTTAGATATGATTGGATAGAACTGTCAAAAATAAACTTTTTCTTGAACTTTTTAACATCCACAGTTTGTGATATATCACAAAAAAAGATGCTACTGCATATAATGCTGATTGGGCTATTCCAAAATAAGAAGAATCTGCAAGAGGATAATTGGCAGGTATATAAAGGACTGAACAAGTTGGGAAACTTTTTTTCTTGGTTTCCAATATGACAATAAATTCTGCATATTTGCCCAGTTGACATTATATGTAGTAAATCTTTTTTTTTTTTTTTTTTTTTGATATCTTGCATGTACATCCCCATATATGACATTAAAAACTTCTCAAGTATAAGTTGTTTGTTTTTGACAGTTTTAGCCAGTCATACCAAAATCAACATATGTTTCCATTTGAATTTTCAAAGTTAACCCCTAGCACCCTTACTTCCCAAGGATTCACAAAATTTTTAACATGACCATTTGATTCAGTGGATAGACTTTAGTAATCAAGATTTTTCTTCTTACTTCCTATCTCATAGTGTTTCTGAGAAAAAAGATGGTACAGATGCTGAGATACACTCTGTATATTATCTTGTATGACTTCATTCTGTTATATTCATTTTTTTCTTTTCCATCTTTATTTGTGTGATGATATTAACAGGAAATGGGAGAAGTAATATACTACAAATGAAGATGGAAAAAAGGAAAAAATATAACATAGTGAAGACAAATAAGTTTATTAATAGGATGAAGACCATTGAACAAACAACTAAGAAAAAATTAATGTATAGTATAAGAAATTATTTTTATCATTAAATAACACATTTAAAATATTGTACAATGATAAAGATAGGATACCAAGTTAATAGAAGAGTGGGGGGATGTATCAAAATCAAATTCTGATGCTTAACAAAGACACACAGAACATAGAAGTTTATATACTGCATTGCTTATATTTCAAGAAATATTGAAAAAATAATAACAGAGTACTAGAAAGATGTGGAGAATAAAATATAAAATAGTAATTTCTCAGTGAATGGTTACTTATGATATAGAAGTGAAAGTCATATAAGAATATTTGAAAAATAGGAAAAAAAATAGAACAGCTGAGGTAGCAAAATTTATGATATGCACAAAATGATTGTAGAATCATGAATAAATTAAATTCAACAGTCACTAGCAATGCATGGACATAGTGCAAAAAAGTAGAATGAATGCAGTGCAGTATATGAAACAATCAAGAATCTGCAACACAGAAAATGGA
This sequence comes from Olivierus martensii, assembly GCA_000484575.1. Lineage (NCBI taxonomy): Eukaryota > Metazoa > Arthropoda > Arachnida > Scorpiones > Buthidae > Olivierus > Olivierus martensii. The sequence continues at coordinate 76,890 of AYEL01071595.1, forward strand.
AGAGAGAGAATTATATGTTAAGCTAAAAAATCTTATATGAATATCTTCTAAGAGTTTTTAGTTTAATATATAATTTTAGGAATAACAATACTAATAACTAATAATCTCAGAATTTGAGTGTTTATCTCATTAATCAAATTAATATGTTAAAATTGATGATGAAATATTAATTTCTAAGTAAATGGCTTATAGTGAATATCTTTAGAATACATATTGTATAACTTACTGCTTATATTATTTTGAATGATGTAATAGTATATAATAAATTCTTAATTTATTATATAACTTTATTATTATTTAATTTATATAATAAATTCTTAATTTATTTTTGTACTTTTAATAGATTTTAAATATTTTCATTATTTTTATTTTTTGGGATGGTGTCCATAAAATCCAAAGTTCGTAAAATCGAGGTTTTACTGTACTTTAAAAATATTTTTTTAAATATAATTGAAAAAAGTTATAATACACAAAATATTATTCCAAACTGAAGTTAATAAAAACTATATGTATTATAATGAAGAGAAATAAAAGATGATGATATAAAAATACCCATTTTGACTTTATAATGATTACAAATATTATAGACAGAAAATTTTGTCTTGAATTTTCTAAACAAGTTATTATTGAACTTATTAAATAATGGAATAAATTAACAAACATGATCTAAATCTAATTAATAAATTCTGCAGTCTTAATCATAAAACATATTGACAAACTAATAAATATTAATTATTTGTCTATAATTTTTGCTCTTAAAAACTGGGATAATAGTCATAATGCATATATTCCTTGACTTATGATGGAATTCAGTTCTAATCCCAAGGTCATAAGTCAGAGCAGTCAGAAGTTGGAAATATCTAAAATTTATGGTTTGCCCATTACCAGTATTTATTATTATACAGTCAAACCTCTTTAAGCCGCCACCATCGGTTCGAAGGTCCTCTCTGGCGGTAATGGAGGGTGGTGGTTTATGGAGAGTTAAAGGTAACATGTGAGAAAACATGTATAGACTAGAATGACATTGTTTCATTTAATTAAAGGTGATCAGAAATAAATTGCTGATTAGTAGAAGAATTTTTATTTTTATATTCACAAATTAAAATCTTTTCGTGAAAATCTAATGTCGTTTTTGAGATTAATGAGGTGGCGGTTTATAGAGGGAATTTCATATGTTAACATAAAGGAGGAGATTTGTTATTGGTTTTCATCAAGCAAATAACGAGGGTGGCGGTTTATAGAGGGGTGGCTTAAAGAGGTTTGACTGTATTTAAAATCAAATATGCAATAATAACTTTAAAACAAGCAGTAAACTCAATAAACAGTTTTTATTTTTATTTACAAAGTACTTTCGGCTAATCCCCATCCTTAGTACTATACATTAACATATGGAAGTAAAATAGTTGTTTGAATATTGTTAACAATTTTAGAAGAGTTGTGAATGAATGTTTATTGCTTTAAAGTTCTTGTTTTAAAGTTATTATTTAATGAACTTAAGCAATTTAGTTTTGTAAGTTATTATAATATGTTCAGAGTAATGACAGATTCAAATTAGGACCAAAATTATTCGATGCAACCTCATCATAAGTCAGGGACTCCCTGTATACTATCATTTAATGACTACATGGTTTATTTCTTTAAAAAAATTTACTCTCTCTGCTCTCTCTACAAGCTATCATATAGTTTGTAAAGTATAAGCTCTGAAATTACAAAATGACAAAATATTAGTATATTATAAATTTTAATTTATATGTTAAAATTTATTCTTAAATGAATAAAATTTGTTATTTTAGGGGTTGGCAGTCTTTTCTAGCATATGGATGCCACCGGCATGTTGTTGTCATGGATATGAAATATTTAAAAGTTTGTATTTTATATTCATTTAACTTTAAAATAATGGCTTTGTATATAAAAAAGTTATAGAGAAAATTTAATTTAAAATTTACAATTATGCATATGATTAAATTAAAAAAAAACATAAAGAATTTTAAATATGCATGAAATTCAGTTATACAGTAAAACCTCAATTTTACGGACTATAGGGGGCAAGACTAGTACGTAAAATCGAAGTAACATTTTTTTATAAACATTAATTAGCATTTTCAACTTACCCTGGAATTTTGCCCTAAAGAAACACAACTACGGTAAGTACAGTATTTTTAATTTATATTTATTTAAAAAGATAATAAATTACCTGGATCAACTATATCAAATACAATGTTCATAAAAACAGTATATAAAATAATATAAATTTAACTATATTGTTAATATAATATAACTTTAAGTATGAACAAAAATGTAATTAACAGAATAAATATAGTATAAGATAAAATATTACTAATTATTCTAAGACAATAAATCACATATATTAAATAAATAATATACCAAACAGAGTTAATTACATTTTAATTTAAAGTAACTAGTTATATTATTTTATTTACATTGGTGAATTTATAATGTTCAAATTTAATTCTATTCTAAAATTTCATGCCTTTTTTTGAAATTAATTGATCATCTACTAAAAGATCATAAACATTTTTAATGATTTAAGTTATTTAATAATTAATCCTTCTCAGTTTTGTATTTATTTGAAATAATATATAAGGATGAATTATGATGATATACTTTTATTACTTTTTGCGATATTTGTGATTCATATTGATATTTGTCTTCATAGATATTTTGAATGCCAATTTGACATTGCAGAAGCAACACATTTACCAATGTTTTTACACTGTCGTCATGCATCTGCTGATTTAGTAACTGTTATTCGTCGTAATAGAGATAGATTTCCAGTGGGTGTAGTAAGTATTCTTTATGAAGTTTTAAGTATTCTTTCTATATGATTTTGCAGTACTGGAGCCTTTTTTCTCCTGAATATCAATAAATTATAACTGCTAGAAATGTAAAATTAAGATTGTTCTATAATATCAGATTAATGCAGAATTTCTTTGGTATTATTCTATTTTTATTAATTTATTAGTTCTAAATTTATTTAATAAATGGAAAAGCATACTATAGAAAACATTCATATAAACAATGTAGCATTAAGCATTATTAGTTGCTTAAATATTTATCCCCTTACATATATTTGACTGCATTGATTTAGAAAGGGAAATTGAGGAGGAAATATATTTATCTAATCTTCACTCAAGCAAAGAATTTTGTATGTAAATTAAATTTTAATTAGCCATTTATATTTCATATGCTGTGATATAGATTGATCAGCTATTCTGATGTATGTATATATATAAAATCTATGTATAACTTGTTCAAAATATTGTATATATTCATATATAAATTAATACTTTTAATTCAGCCCCTAAAAAATAATAACAACAAAGTTACATATAAACAACTATAGATTTTAAGAGCTTGAATAATATGACATTTATTGAAATAAATAATTTTTGTATAATTTTAAAAACAATTCAAAGCTAATTCATTATTAGAATAAATAATAATACTTAGACAAAAATAGCAAACTCATTGCATCAAAATATCAAGATAAAACATAAAGACAAATGAGATTCAGGACATGATAATGTTGTATTGCATTCAGTTGCATCTCCAACAGCTGTAGTTTAAATTTCTTTCAAAATATAATTATTCAACAAACAAGAATTATACAAGTATGAGTATAACTGAGAAACAGTACAAATTTGATGTTTAATTCTTTAATAAAATTTTATTGAATAACATTAATTGATTTAGATTAATTTCATTATGATGCAAATATACTAAACTATAATCCCAATTTTTATAAAATGCCATTTTTAAAATGTTTGTTTGGCAAAAAATAACCAAGAAATATTTTATAAAAATATTTTATAATAATATTTTTTATCATTTCTGAATCTAAACAAAAATATTAACACACAGTTAAAAGTTTTGCTATGAGTTGATAATACTGTTTTGTCCAAATATCAATTTCATTGCATTTTAATTACAGTATAGGTGTTTTGTTTGATCCAGAAAAATATTAAATTTAATAATTAATGATAAATTGGATTTTTAGTATAAATAAATTTTTAAAACTAATATTCCAAGCCAAATTAACCCCTAATGTAATAATTCCGAATTAAATGGTAATTTTAACGATTAGTTTTCAAATCAAGGCTATGGTGCCACTATCTGTTGAATTAATAATTAATTAATTTTTAATTATTTAATTAGAGTATGCATAATTTATTTATTTATTTTCTGCATTGCTAATGATTACTCTTAATTTTTAATAAATAGCTATTTCAAGCAAACTTGTTTTTGTTATGTTTTAGAGAATTGTTTACATATTCATAATTGTTAAGAAAATAAAATATAGTTTGTGCATTAATTTTTGAAATAGTTAATATTTTCATATTGTTTTAGCTTTGTAACTGACAAGGGGAGGACACAGCTGACCCCCCACCGATTTTGATCCACTTGCAAAAAATACATGAAAAATGAGTGAATACATGTCCGAGCTTTTCATTGAATATGGCCTTCTAATAGTATTTTTTTGAATCGCACACAGCGCATTCAGTGGAAACAGACCTTTAGGCTGAATTTCCTAATGCCCCTTATCTTGCCTTATAAATGAACATACATGCACAGGTATTTAGATTTATATGTATATATATATAATATAGATTAGATATCTCTAATAATCATATCTGCGAATAACACGTGGTCGTTAAGCCTAATCAAAGTTTAACTTAAGTATATTAGGCTAAATAAAGTAATGTAAGCTATTATCAATAGAAAATTAGAAAAATATTAAAAAATCCTTTTAATATGAAATCTCAAGTTCAATAATTTAACAAAATAATATACAGTTCAATACTAGATATCTGCCATTAAAAGCAGTCTCATTGGGTTATAATGATCAAGTTCAAGAATCACATGTCCATTATGATCCAATGAGACTGCTCAGTCACCAAAGTAAATATCGTAATAATCCAATGATATCGGCTAGCTAACATGCCACAAGGTCACTGTAGCCCAATGAGGTGCTTCAAATAATGATCTTCCACCTTTGATCTTTACCTAGTAATTTATGCCAATTATAACTAAAAAAACAAATTTCTAATAATCAATACCTATCTTCAGGTCTCCCTGCCTAAATTTCCTAACGAACAAAAGTTGTTACATAAAAATCCATTCAGTCGTTCTCATGTTATAAGTGTACACGAGCACACAGGCATTTCAGGATTTATAATATGTATAGATAAAAAAAAAATTGTGCTTTGCTATATAACAGTTTTATTACAAAAATCAACATGAGGCAAACAATAATTCACTTTTATTGTATAATTTAAGTCATTATATTCAATAAGTAGGTCTAAATTGAAAATAAAATGTATATCATCAATAATTAATGTATTCGAATTCACTTTATTTAATAATTTATCAATTCTTCAGTGTTTTTGATTATCCAAGGTATCCTCATTCCCCATTATATTAATCAATCTAAATTCTACTGTGCATATACGTGCATTCACATATAATTACAGAGATATTCTCCAACTTCCACAAATAATTAGGACCGAAGGTTTTTTTACATAACTCAGATTTTACAGAAATTAGAAAAAATTTTTAACAAAAATTATCAGAGCTACTTTATTATGATGATTTTATTGTACTGCTATGCAGTACAATACAATAAACGCCACCGCAGCAGAAGTTGCACTAATGCGCCAATAAAGAGCAATCTTGTTGTACACACAGCTGCGGTGGCGTTAATACGGAAGTACCCAAATAATAATATACTTAAGATTAATAACCCAAAATATACTAGTAAATCAAGTAACACAAAATTTTAAATTCTGTAAATTAATATGCCTGGACTTCTAATTTACAAATGCAATAAATGTTTATACTCTATCAAAAAATTAAAAGTAATTTGGAATTTTTATGTAAGTTTGAATTTATGGGAGGTAGGATATATTGTAAGGCTAATCTTCCTCTATATAATATGAGGTCACTTGCTAGTATTAATGTAACAATAGCACAGAATTTTGTTACTCATGAAGTTAACAGCCTACCTGGAAGTCAAGTTTCTAAAACTCTTAAGGCAGGCATCCACTGTCCTGGTTTAACTGACTAGAACTGCCCAGTACCCGGCCTAGCCAGCATTGAAAATGGAAGAGAAGTATACATTTCAATGGTCAAATGATTAAGAACTGCCTGCATATTTTCATTGTTAGTTTTAATATTACACAGTTTTAAACATTATTAATTTTGATGTTCCATAAAAAAATTTTATAATTAAAAAAAAGTGTTCTACAATTCCAAAAAGATTAATCAAATCACTAGTTTATGGAGCAATTTATAAAAAAAACACTAATGGAAAATAAAATCACTATCAGGAGATTTAGTGGTGGTCCTCAATTTTAACACTATTTTTTTAGTTAATATAATAGTCACAATGGATTTCTGTAACAGTAATATAAGATTCCAGTATATTTCTCATATAAAAATAGTTTTTGCATATTTTAATTTATATAAATTTCTGTTAAATAGTCTTTTCTTAATTTTTATATTAGACTTATTTTAATTACATAAAAAGCATTTCTGAAAATTTAGACTTTCGTAAAAATATCAAAATTTTAAACATAACAGAACACTGCATTCTCAAGTAATCCTTTGTGGCATTGGCTGTAATGGCTTCGAGTTATGTTGCAAAAATTCACTATTTAGTCGCTTTTTTATAAATAAATGGCTATTCCGGCTTACATTTAGAAACTATTTCTATTCCTATTCGATGTATATATACTTAAAATAATTATTTTTAACAACATCTGGAAGTAATTTTTCCAAATATATTAAGATTATTTTTTAAAATTCAAATACCTCCTTTGTAATTAATAAAAATATCGTTATATAAAAAGGCATAAACGAATAAAACACAAATACAATTTCTTTATCCGGGTCCAAACGCACTAAAAGTCTTTCTTCACAATTCTCGTTAAGCCTACAAAGAACTTAACACTTTGAAGAGCCAAATTTTATAGAGGAAAATAAAAAAATAAAACCATTTTAAATATACATATATTCATTACATTTAAAACTATAAATGGTATATAAATAAATTAAATAAATCTAAATGCCGTATTAGTATTATTTACAATAAATTACAGGAATATCTGACTTACACGTGATTTAAGCCTATTCAAATGGCCGTAATGTATAGAGAACGCGCAAGCGCCACGTGACCTAACGCTACGCCCGAAAATATATAATAAATATCGAAATGAATAAGTCTCACAACATTTCCTATAAATACCGTAAAATAATCTCAGAACTTTAATAATTATAAAAATAATTGCATAAAAGAATCGAAAGCACATACATACACTTACCAAACGTTCCTAATCGCAAGTGCAATGGCCGAGAGAGGGAAGTAGTGTCTCGTAGCCAATTAAATTATTGTTTTAATCTAGTAAATTAGCAATCTTTAGTTATTGAAACAGTTTTATAAATTATTATATATATAATTAAATAAAATAAAAATGCTTAAAAATTAAATTATAGTTAAATGCATTATTAGCCAATAGAAATTGCACAAGATTGCAACTTTTTGATAGAGATAGTTAACTGTAATTAACCCTAACCTGTTAATGACGTGAATTGAATGAGAAAATTTGATTGAATAGAATCGAGCAAAGATAATTTTATCGACCAAACAGCTCCTTCGATACATGATGACGTATTACAATGTTAGGGTACAATGGTTTTAGAAATGCAAACGCCGGCGTGGATGCGGACGAAGTGTGAGAACAAAGTCGAAGATCTGGAGGAGCGAGTGAGTTAACATCGGGTATTGGAAGAGGAAGGAGGGTCGGCTGAATAACATCTTTTCGAGTAAAAGCCATTTAGTGATCATGTCGGATACGCAAAGACAGCCGGATCAATCAGCTTCAAAAAAGATTATTGGTAATTATCAATTGTTGAGTAATGCGAATAAGTGTTAGGCTTAGCTTTGCAGCCATCATACATCTTTGTTATGAATAGCATCTTATCTGTGTTTCAAAAAAAAAAAAAAAATGCATTTTAAATGAAGCATATTGGTCATTAGTTCGATTAGATTTTATATTTATAAGTGATTCTGAATTTATCCCTGCTAATTTTTTATAATTTCTAATTAATAAATAACTTGTGGAATGTGTGTTCAACTACTGTATTAGAAATTTTGCCAATGTTACCGGGCGGCTTGTTTGTTATGCTAAATATAACATCTTTTTCTGTTTACGATCAATTTACATTTGATTAATCTTTATACAAATAAAATTATGAAACGTAGTGAAATAGAAAAACTTATATATTAATTTAATAGTCGAAAATAATAATATACATCTTCTATATAGGATATTTTTTGAGTTTAAATGAGATTATTGTTAATTTAATGATGATTTAACGGTTTTAAAAATTTATCTTATGCAATAAAAAAATATCTAATAGCTAAGCAATTTTTCTTATCATGTTTACATTTTAAACGATGGTTTCCTGTTGAATATTCAAAAATAGTTTTGATGTTTTTATTTGTATCCCTTTCAAATGCTTAAAATGATTTTTCCTTATGATGATAAATTATTTTTGATTTTAATTAATTTTTTAATGAAAACTTAAAATGTTTTAAGATTATTTGATCAGTATAAATTTAAATTGGACCAGTTAAAAAATAGTCCAGTGTAGTTGTTATTAACAATGTCCAAATAATTAAATATCTTTTTATTTTATCTAATAGTATTTTATGGATTCTTTATTGGGTTGGGATTAATTTATCTTTGCTTTTTTTTTAATAGATGAAATTAATGTTTTCTAATATATATAAATATTTTTGATAATTTTTTGATAAGAAAAGATGATTATTTTTCTGAAATTTGTTACAATATGTTTTATAAAATTACAATAATGAATCTGTCTATATATAATAGAGAGTATTCATTTTCAATTTTTTGATGAAAAGAAAATGTTGATTAAACTGTTTTTCAATATATAAAGTTAATGAATGTTACTGATACTTAGGCTATAATGTGCAATTTTTTTTATGATATATTACATTATAATCATTATATATTATCTATAAAAAATATTGTTTCTTTAATTACAGACTTTAATGTTGTTGCAAGCAATATCTTTTATAATAATTTTTTCTGTGAAATAATTTATTTAATTTCCATATTTTCGATTTTTCTGTCATTATATTAAATGTTGGTCATGTCCATTAATATGACCTATTTTTTATGGTAAAAATTTACTTCACCCCAAAGCAATTGAGCATATTGTCTTTCTATAGCAGGCTTTTTTAATGTTATATACATGCGTTCTCAGACTGCAATATAGAGATTAATTTAAAGATTTGTGCGAGTCAATTTCTATATCATGGTCTGAAGGATACAAGTATATATTCATTTAAAAGCCTGCTATATAGGCAACATATGCTGCAGTTGCAATGCAATATGGAAACTCTTGGCAGTGCAATGTGTTCAGTCACTTTGGGTAAGATTAATTTTTACCTTTTTGATCATCTAAAAATCTAAATGCCATTTTTATTTCTATGAATAATTCTTGCATTAAATACTTTCCCATATTTTAATGCAGGTGCAATTACATTTTTAGAACACAGGCTTATTTATATCAGGGCTATCCAGCCTGTGGGAAGCATTCACCCAGTGCTGTAATGAATGCAGCCCAACATAAAATCGTAAACTTATTTAAAACATTGAGATTTTTATGTACTTAATAAAAATTTCATCAACTTTATTATTTAAATACCTATTTCTATTTTCTAAAATATTTTTTATTTCAGTGATTTAAAATTTCTTGACCTGCTCAATAATTTTAAAAAAAATTCTGAATGAAAAGAAATCAGATTATTATGCTAAGACATTTTTTGCTTATTTGTCATGGTGGATATCATATATTGTACATTACTTAATTTTTTGCTTAACAACTATTCTTAGAATTAGCATATTTTATGTGCAGCCTGAGAGAATTTTTTCTTCAAATGTGGCCCAAGGAAGACAAAAGGTTGGACACCCCTGATTTATATAAACCAGTGTTTTTCAAATGATGATCTGCAAATTCCCGGGGTTCTGAAAGATGGAATTAATAGTTCTGCAAAAAATTATTAGTAAATATGCTTGTCATTTTTGATGGGCATATTTTCTAAAAATATACAATTCTTGCTTCTAGAATCAAATTTTGAAGTGTTAATTTAAAACTTCTGCCTTGTGTAAGCTGTTTATACGGTTTATAATGTTTATTATTTTATCATAATTATTATATAATTTACATAAATCTAATTTGTACAATGTACAAAGAATGAAAATCCCATAAATTGAAATGTATGTAATCTTATATTTCTTAATTTATATATTTTATAATAACAAACTAAATACTACAGGATATTCAAAAATTTCTGCAGAATAAAGTTTTTTAATTATTGCACTATGAAAATTTGTTATAGGAATTCATATATATCCATATATATATATTTATTTCTGGTTGCTAATTAGGAGGAGACCTTCTAATTCCTATTAAGGCCTTAGAGGAACCGACTAAGATCAAAACCAAGTGTCCAATCCATACCTTCACATGGTGCAGCTGTTAGTACTCAATGTTTCTTTAACATGAGGAATGGACACAGATGGGCTCACACCAATCCGCATTGGCCAGCATGGTGTGTTTTGGCTAAACCCTTCAATCATAATGAACAGTTCAACAAATCTAAGGCCCTCAGTCCCTGGCGGCTGGAATGTTCCTGCTGACGGCAGCAAGCAGGTGTACAGGAAAGCAGAGGGTGTGAAGAATCACCTGGTCAGTTGCCGTGGATTTTATTTAGCAACTTACAATTGCAGAACCCTTAGTAATGAAGGAAAACTTCTAGAAATTGAAGAGGAACTAAAACACATTAAATGGGATATTTTAGGTTTAAGTGAAGTTCGACGTAAAGGTGAAGAATTATTAGAATTAAAAAGTGGAAACCTTTTGTATTATAGAGGTACAAATGATGGAAGATGCAGTGGAAGTGGATTTTTGATAAACAAAAGAATAAAGGACAACATTATAGAGTTTAACAGTAGATAAGACAGTCTCTCTAGACTGGTTTTAAAAATATCCAAAAAATATGAACTTCAAATTATTCAAGTTTATGCCCCTACTACAAGCCATACGGATAAAGAAGTTGAAGAATTTTATGAGGAAATAGAGAAAATTACAGGAAGAAAACAGTAATTTACTGTTATAATGGGAGATTTCAATGCAAGAGTTGGCATTCAATTACAAGATGAATCAGCTGTTGGTAAATTTGGAGAAGGAATTAGAAATGAATGTGGACAAAGATTAGTTGAATTTGCAGAGTGTGAGAACTTATTTATCACAAACTCCTCCTTTAAGAAAAATCGAAAAAGAAAGTGGACTTGCCGTAATCCAAGTGGTGGAACAGCTGAAATTGACTATACTCTAGCAAGCAAAAAGTATTTGAAGATTGCACAGTGTTAAATAAATGTAATACAGGTAATGAGATGCAAAATGCATATCAATGTAAAAAATGAAAGAAAAAAGATGTTTAAAGGATCCAGAAGTGGAATTGATATTGGTAAATTAAAAGCAAACCAAAACTTGTTCCAAATAGAACTTAAAAATAGATTCACTGAATTAACAAATTTGATAGAGGATATAGATATAAAAAATTTAAATCAAACATAACTAATATACTAATACAAACTGCTACTGAAGTGGCCGGAAAACAGAGAGGTCAAAAATGATAATTTATCTGATAAAACTAAATTACTTTTGAACAAACGAAGAGAGATGAAGATAAATGGAAATCTGTTTCAAAGAAAATTGAATATGCTGAACTTTTAAAACGGTGAGAAAGTGTATCACTGACGATATCAGAAAGTACAATTGTAACTTAGTTAAAAAATCCATTGAGGAAAACAAAGGAATAAAATCTGTAAAAAACATTCTTTGCTGTGGAAGAAAAAGGATTTTTGCTTTAAAAGCCAAAGATGGTAAAATAATTAAAAACCAAGAGTATAGTTTAAAACGTGGAAGAATTTTATTCTGATCTGTATAGAAATACAAATGATAGTTGTTTGGTACAAAGTTCAAAGAGTGAGATACCACCAATTTTGAAAGTAGTAGTTCATCTTGCTAACAAGAAAATGAAAAAAGGGAAGGCACCAGGAGAAGATGGCATCACAGTTGATATCTTACATGAAGGAGGAGAACAAATAGAAGACATTCTAACAGATTTATTTAATAGATGTTTAAAACAAAAAGATGTACCAGAAGATTGGAAGAATGCAACAGTTATTCTTTAGCACAAGAAAGGGGAAAGAGAGGATATCTCTAATTACAGACCTATCAGTCTTTTATTTGTATTGTATAAAGTTTTTACTCGCATTTTGGCAGATAGATTAAAACGATCACTGGATGAAGCACAGCCAAGAGAACAAGCAGAATTCAGGGCAGGATATAGTATCATGGATCACATTTCTGTATTGTGAGAAATTGTGGAAAGAACAAATGAGTATGAAATTCCACTTTGTTTATCATTCATTGATTATGAAAAAGCTTTTGATAGCGTTATAACATCTGCCGTGCTAAATGCTTTGGCTAATACTGATATTGATTCAGGCTATGTTGATATTTTCAGCAAAATTTACAGTCAAGCATCAGCAAGAATTAGACTGCATAAATATAGTGAGAAAATTAAAATAGGAAAAAGTGTTAAACAAGGTGATATTATTTCACCAAAACTGTTTTCTGCAGTCCTTGAAGAAGTAATCAAAAAAAAAGTGGATTGGGATAAAACTGGTCTCAAAATAGACAGAGAATATCTGTCATCTACGATTTGCTGATGATGTAGTCTTGTTAGCTTCGAATCCAAATGAATTGCAGAATATGATAAAGCTTGGCCACAGAAAGCAAGAAAGTAGGACTTAGGATAAACATAAGTAAAACTAAGGTCATGTACAATAATTTTGCTGATCAACAGAAGATAAAACCAGATAACATAATTCTAGAGGAAGTCAGTGGCTATATTTACCTTGGTCAACTGCTCACTCTAGATGGCGACCTTTTGCCAGAAATAACCGGAGAATTAAATTAGCTTGGAGTGCTTTTGTTGAAACAACTCAATTTTAAAAGGAAAAATGCCACTTTGCTTGAAAAGAAAAATTTTTGATCAGTGTATTCTGCCAGTTTTAACTTATGGATCAGAAACTTGGACACTAACAAAAAGAACTATTCAAAGGTTGCAAACAACACAAAGGAGTATGGAAAGATGCATGCTGGGAATAACTAGAAGAGACAGAAAACGTAATACTTGGGTAAGAAGTCAAACAAAAGTTATAGATGTAATCCAAAAGATAAAAAAGCAGAAGTGGACATGGGCTGGACATATAATAAGAATAAATGATGATAATAGATGGACAACTTAAGTACTTCACTGGATACAGAGGGATAAAAAACGACCAAGAAAGAGACTACATTACATATGGAGAGATGAGATTGTTAATTTTACATCAAAGTGTTGGATCAGAGAGGCTGTAGACAGGAAGAACTAGAAATTGCTTGGGAGAGACTTTCATCCTACACTGGATTGATTATGATGATATATATATAGAAATAATATCCTATTAGCTCTTTGCTAAAAATGAATCTTTTCTATATATTACAGCATATAAAGCTCTTGAATTGGATCTTAATTGTTGTTATATGAAAATCATTACAAATAATATACAGCAAATTTATTAAAATTTAAAGAGAATTTATTTCAATATATAATTATACCCTTATGAACAATTAGACCATGTTTGCCAATTTCTGTTTGTTCAAATCTACTATCTGATTCATGTTTATTCTGGTTGAACTTCAAAGTCTAATTTTCCTTGAAATATAAATTGAAGTTAGAATATACTTTTCTGTTTTTTGTTTTTTCTTCTTTTTGAATTTTGATATGATAATATAGTATTACTAATATACAGCTTGTCCACAAAAAATCTTTCAGAAAAGAAAATGTGATATCTTATATAAGATATGTTACATGATAAATGAATGTAACTCAAAGATTTTGTCTCCATGTTACATAACTTCCATATGATCCCCTTTTGTTGCTTGAAGTTGTCCAAACAATATTTGATCTCTCACCATACAATTTTCCAGTATGTCTTGCATAACAAATGAAGGATTTCTGATCCTTCAGCTTGAGCATTTTCAACTTAAATTACAAAATTGTGTTAGAAAGTACTTAAAGCAGTAGGATAAAAAGAAAACTTTAATCAACCGGAGTACTTTTGGTTACTTCATAACTACAGATAGGCCTCAATTAGCGCGAATTCGATTAGTGCAACTTAAAAAATTGATACCGTTATTCGGTTAGTGCGAGAAAAGATTCGATTAGTGCGAGTTGTAAACACAGATCAGTCTTACTAACAAAGC
>AYEL01071597.1:0-12175 GCA_000484575.1 Olivierus martensii
TGTATATTTGACATTTTTGTAGTTCATTTAAAGTAATAAAGGTTTTCAATTTGATTTGAATAAAGATTTGCATTGACATGAAAATTTAGTGTTTAGTATATTTAGAAAAAATTTTGATTTTATGAATCTCTCTATGTTGGACACCTCTCTAAGTTGAACACATTTTGAAGGAACCAAAAGTGTCCAACATAGAGAGGTTTCACTGTATAACAATGATTTGCAAAAAAAATTCATGTGTGATGGTATAAACTATGTGAATGATGACTGCCAGTGTTGTTAGTGATGACTTGTCTGCACCTAGTTTGACCTTAACAGATTCAATTCCAGACAGTTGGAATTGAATCTTAGAGGCAAAGTTCAATTTTGAATGATTTTATCATATTGGAGGATCTGGGGTCATATTTGGATGATTTTGAAGACTGATTTTTTTTGTCTATTATTACTATTAATATTACTAGCCATTGTCTCAAATTTTCAACATATTTTGTCGAGATTTATGTTGTTGTATATAAAATTCCGCGGTTAAACGACACACATTAATCGATTGTTTATCATTGTTAATTTAACACCTTTCTCAGGATGTTTATTTCTTTACACAACTATTTCTTTTATTTATAATTATATATAATCTTTTTTTTTTTTGTGTGTGTGTTAATTGGGAGAAACTTCATTCATCTAAACTTCACATTCCTTTTTTTTTTTTAATTTCAACTTATTTATTCGTACAATTAATGATTCATCACAAGAAAATGCGTGATACACGATTTGTATAGTCGCAAGTCTCCACAAATGCTTAATACTGTCTTATCTGAATGGTATAAAATAAATATCTTAACAAATGTATAGATTAAACACATCAATCATAATTCTCCTATTACAAAGTAACCTCAAAACATTGAATGTCTGCCATTTTTAATTAGATAAATCTAGGGTTAATTAATGTTACTTACAACTTGATTTTAATGGCCTGAATCAAATAGTTTAGTTTTTATTAGGGATTAATCATTGAAATTTAAGTGTGTTGTATTTTTAAACAATTGCAGATAAAGGATTGATTCATCAAGATGAATTTTATAACATTGAAAATGAATACAAAGAGCAGGATAATAGATAAAAAGAAAAATCTAGTTTTTTTAACTTAAATTTATTGGAGCATTTTCGACCATTTTTGAAAATGCTCCAATAAATTTAAGTTAAATAAAAACTTTAGATTTTTCTTTTTATCTATTATCCTGCTCTTTGTGCTCATTTTCAACATTTGTTTCAAAATATGCTGCTCCATTTTTAATGTTAATAAAATTTCAGAAATTGAATGAATAGTTTGGGATATGCATATTAAGAGTATATCTCAGAAGTTGAATGTCCACCATTTTTAAATGATTGTCAGAGAGTTAGAATGTTTTTTTAACAGAATATTATTTATCATCATTATCACTATCAAGTGTCATAAAAATATAATTAGTGCAAAATATATTAGTAAGGAGGATACAAAATGATGAATAGACAACATATTGATTTATAAGACTTATTTTATTTTGGACAATAGTTTAAGAAATTTCCAGAATACAGTAGGTCTTTGTTTAACATTAAGAGTTAGATTCCAAAAAATCATGACTTACTGAAACTAGTCTCCAATGAATGACCTAGTGCTGGGATGAGCAACCCGCAGTCCGCTTGTGGCCCGTTAAACATGTTTATGCGGCCCGCCAAGCAGGGTCTAGTCCCGGATTTTTTCGGAATACTGGGCCTGCCCGTTGATCCCCCGTCCTATACCATCCGGCCTCCCTCCACAGCTGTGGTTGCAGCCCATAGTTGGAATTGGCCCTGCTTCTTTAATAATCTCCCTGATTGGAAATGGGGCGTAAAATATGCAAAAAAAAAAAAACAGAGGAGCAAAACTTGCAAAGGATTTTCTCAAAACAAGTTTAACCACTATTATGGAAATTATGGATCAAACTATTACGGAAATTATGGATCAGTTTATACAAAATGATCCAAATTAATAGAAGTTCAAAGGCAAGATGAAGTGTCATGGGTTACAATGTCTAGTTATTGACACGTTCAAAGGCAAGATGAAGTGTCATGTGTGCGATGTCTTGGTATCGACGATTGCTTGCTGAAGGAAAGAGGAAAAGGCAAACGACATTAGATGACTTCTTAACGAAAAACAAAAAGTCTCAATTGAGGAAGACAAAAATATAAGAACTGGATATAAAAATGATGTTTTTCAAATATCTAATGAATTCAAATCTATGTGAATTACAAAAATCAATCACAGAATTTATTGATTACATCACCATTGTAAATATGAGTGATCATAAGATGAATGCATTGTAAGTCAAGGGCTATCTGTATAACAACATTCAAAGCAACTGATATTGAAGATTTATCATATTGCCTTAAGTGTCATTATATTATGATTGATTTTTCAATCCCATATGGATATTCTTAAAAACAAGAATAAAAGTTAAATAAATTCATTATATATTAAAACAATATTGAAAATACAACATTAAGAAAACTATTATAAAAATCATTCAGCACTATGCTGAATGATTTTTATAATAGTTTTCTTAATGTTGGCAGTGTATTTATTTATTTTGTTGCAAACTTAAGAGCTTTACATTAAAGAAAGTTAGAGATTAACAAATTAAATTGATTAATATATTATCTAATCAATAAAAAATTTCAAATAATACAAAAGAAATTTATCTATCTAAATTATTCTCACATTGCTACTGTGGATCTTATAATCTCCAAAAAAACATTTCCAATGTATGAAAAAAGTATTATTAATACAATATATGTAACTCTCCCCTATTTTCATAACCACCCATTATCACATCTGAAGTTTTATGAAAGGGTATTATAGAATACCTTGAAAATCTGCTGCTAATTTGTCTTCATATTAGTATGCACATGAAAGGAAATCTAAAATTTCTAATAGCTGTGTAGGAGAATGTGAATTGTAAAGGATAAAATGAAATAAGCTTCATTGGATTTCACTAGTTTTATACGTGCACTATTTTTATGTTTTTTATTTTTCAATACAATCAGAAAATGTTGTTAATGAATATTTTGGAGGAATGAAAGAAATTAGCTTTTTTCATACATTGGAAATGTTTTTTTTTTGAGATTCCACTTCTTTTTTCTTTATTATTCCAATAAAAATATAAATTTTATAAGTCGCACTAATTGAAATTGCATTATTCGAACTCGCACTAATCAAGGCCTACCTGTATTTCAAAATAAGTGGATTAGTTTCAACAGTATAGGATCCCTTTAGCTCTTTACAATTTGCTTCATCTTCATCTTGGTTATTATCTCTTCGTTTTTTGTTTTTTTATATCTTTCCAGATTTTTAACATTTGCTTGTGATATCTGTGTGCTTCTGCTTGTTTAATAATCAAGTCTAGCTCTATCTTTGAGCTCTCCCCTTTTTTGTTTTTTTATATCTTTCCAGATTTTTAACATTTGCTTGTGATGATATCTGTGTGCTTCTGCTTGTTTAATAATCAAGTCTAGCTCTATCTTTGAGCTCTCCCATGTACTGCAGTGTGTATGAATCCTATTAAGGAGGGCTCTGAAAGAGGCCATCTTCACATGCCATGATTCCTTTGAGTTTTTATGTATAAAGAGGGGGACATATGTGTCTTTACAGTATACCATTGTTTGGATTCCCCTCTAACTATTCTAATTCTAAGATCTAGGTAACTTATCTCAGTTTCATCTTGTTTAACTTTCTTTAGCTTTAGCCCTAGATTTTGATCTTTGAAAAGGTTTTCAATTTCTAATTCATTTCTATTCCTCTCCCTTATTACAATAATATCTTCTATATAATTTAACAGTTGGGATGAGTTGTTGAAAAACATCAGATTCTTTCCTTCACACCACTAACTCTGCTAGTATCTCCACTAGTGGGCTTCCAATTGGGACCCCTACAGTTTGCATATAAAAGCAGTTAAATTAAGATAATTTTGGCTTGGTATGAAATAATAAGCTGAAGAAAATTCTCAACAAATTAAAACATTATTTCTATGATGTAAATAAAAATATTCATTATGTTTTAAATATTTTAGAATCTATTTCATATATATATAACATGCATATTTATTTATTATTATTGAATAATATTTATTTGCTAATTTCAGATTTTCCAAACCTTAGTGAAACATAAAAGTGATGTTGTCAAGGTAATGATTTAAAATATTATAAATTTTTTTTTTTTTCAATTTATTATTTTTAATATCAAAACTAGTTTACTATTTGAACTTTAGTTGAGTAAAAATTTATCATGTTGATTATCAGTCAACAGAGATATAGTCTTGGGGAGCTGCCTTCTTGAGAGTTTTAGACAACCCTAGACATCATTTCATCTAGATTCTAACTATTGGCTGTTAAATTATCTGCAAAATGATACTTAGAATAAATATAAAAAACGTAAATTAAGATATAGGTGAGCTGGACCTGGCACTGTCCTGAAAAACTGAAGATGTGAGACCCAGAATTGAACCTGATCCTCCAAGATAATAGGCAAATACTTTAAAACCTGGTCATCTGGCTGAGTTTTTTAGACCTAGCACTGTTATTCACTTAATGAATTATAGTGCTAGGTATAAATATATTTTTTTTTATATGCATTAGCAAATGAAAAAAGGCTGTGATTTGTTTTACAGCGAAATTGCTTTTCACAAAATGTAACCTCTGCAATAACATTATATGCCTTTGTAATTATTTTTATCATCTGTCTGGTGTCAGGCTAGCCACAAAATATCTAAAAGACAAAACATTGCAGAGCATTTGAATTTTAAAATATTTTTTTCATCAGGTTGATTTGGATTTGTAAGCCACCACCATTATTAAAATGCATGACAAGGTTTTAGAAAGCAGTTTAAGTTTTTATGGAAGAGTTAGAGTCTGAGAATTTGTGTCCAACTCTAGAGCCTTGCATAAAAATGATAAACATTTTAAGGATTTTTGTTTTGTATTAAGTACATCTATGCTTAACACAATTTACGTTTTGTAAAGTTACATTATATATTCTGTTCCTTGTTATATGTTTTGTTATATCATGTAGCTGATAAGAGCATAAATATTCTTATCTATATTGAAGGGTAGTAAAGGTTTTGGCAAACTATTTAATAAGTTTATTTATTCAGCTGTGCAATTATTTGTAAACTTTAAATTGTTTTGATTATATGTGTAATAGAACACTGAAAGCGCTAGTACGATTTATGTGAATTTTTTCTACCTTTAACTGCAGAATAGTGCTTTTATTTAAGTCTCATTAAATAATAATAGATTTATAAGCAATTGTTTGAAGAGTTAATTACTTTGTTTTGATTATTTTATAATAATAATGTGTAAATCTTGTTTATTTTATAAAATTTATTAGATAAAAGCTTTTATAAATTTTCAGAAAATTTTTAGAATTTCAAATTCAAATAAATTTATTATAGTTGAAAATCAATACCAAAAGTAGATCAAAAACACAAAAAAAATATGTATTAACAAAATTAAAATACCAGAAAATATTAGCAACTATTGTTTAGATCTATATAATATATTATTAATAAATACAATTGATTAAAATTGATGCAATTGATATAAATTAATTTTTCTGTATCAACCTCATTTGGAATTATTACAATTTGGACTAAACTTGGTATTATGAAATGTGTTAATCTGATTTGATATTTTATTAAATTCACTATTATGGCTAATAACATAGATATAAATTAGAATTTAATAATACTAAAATAAAACATATAATTAAATAAAAAAATATACTGTAATCAATTTTATCTTCAAAATTAAATACAAACAAACAATTCTAGAAAAAAATTAATTATCTGCTTTCCAAATATATTTATTATTTTGAAATTAAAATTGTAGAATTGATTTGAATGTGATCATTGACATCTTTAATGACCCTTTATTGATTTTTATAAAAATTCAGCATATATTGGGTTGTAACAGAATTAATTTCAGTTGTAAGTCTACTCACTCAGCACTGACAGGAACCATTTCTAAGG
This sequence comes from Olivierus martensii, assembly GCA_000484575.1. Taxonomy (NCBI): domain Eukaryota; kingdom Metazoa; phylum Arthropoda; class Arachnida; order Scorpiones; family Buthidae; genus Olivierus; species Olivierus martensii. The sequence continues at coordinate 6,036 of AYEL01071597.1, forward strand.
AATATTGTTACTGGGGATGAAAAATGGATTTAAGGGGGGGAACACTACTGAAATTTCTAATTTTTTTATTTATTAAGTTATGTTGATGAAATGTTTATGCTAAATTACAATTAATATAACATTAACATTAAAATTAAAAAAGAAAATTTCTCTCCATAATTTGAAGTTAAGTAAAAGTTTATTAACTCTCTATGGCAATCCTATTCTGTATTATATTCTAGAAAAAGATTTATCAGTCCAATTAGTATATGGGGAAAATATAAAAAAAATGAATTTTTTCATGTTTTATTTTACCAAAAAAAATTTTTTTTTTAATTCACACCATTTTTTTCATTCATTGAAGATATATCTAAACTAAACATATTAAATTTATCATGTTAAATTAAAAATTAAATCAACCCTTTGATTCCAAACTTAATTTATCAATTTAAAAAACTTCAGATTGTAAGTTTTTTTAGCAGTTTTTCCAAAAAAGAATATCATCGTGTATTATTTTCTTTGTTCTAAAAAGCATAGAAAAATAAGAACTATTAGAGATAAATTTTTTAATTACTTACTGCCTACATATTTGTGAGTCACAAGATAATTAAAAAAAAAACATTAATGATTGTTTATTTAAATATTGAATACAAAAACTGAGAGCATTTATCTCTGATTATGATGAAATGGGATACACAGTAGCAATCAGACAAGTCTGCAGAAGGCTAGAAACATTATTGTATATATGCTGATAATAATTAATATTCTTCCATTGATTTATTATTGAATAGAGTGATTGGTTGTTCAATATTTAAGTCCATAATATCATACTTAGAGGCAATTTGTTGTTGAAGTCATTTCTTCCTTAGCTTCCTCCATTTATTGGTAATTCTAACCTGTAAGTCCTATAGAACTTTAGATAATTCTACAGTTCAATGTTATATCTAACAAGATTATCATACAACTTCGGGTTGATTGAAAAGAAACATGTCTTATCTGAAATTTCTTTGTTTTATATAAATTTTAGATTTAATTTTTGCTAATTTTAGCCAAAATTATTGGTCAGTTGTAACAACTGCTTTACTTAAGGGGACACACTACTGAAATTTCTAACTTTTTTATTTATTAAGTTATGTTGATGAAATGTTTATGCTAAATTACAATTAATATAACTAAAAGAAATAAATAAGAGAAATCTTCCTCAGTTGATTCATTTAAAAAAAAAAATAATAAAATTGAAAAAAATACTATAGTCTATTAGGAAGTCAAAAATTTAAAAAAATATTAAGTATAATTAAGTATTTTTTGCTTAAGAAATTCTTAAAGCATATTACTAGGGGGTAAGGTATTTTTAATTTAAATATTTTAAGCATATTTTTCAAATTTCAACTTTGTTTTCATTTTCAACTTCAGTTATGCATTACTGCTGCAATAAAAAATTAGTATAAAAAATAAAATAGTAATATTCTACTATTTAAAGTACCTTAACCCCCTGTTAAACACATTAATTTAAGACTGTGCAAAATTTTGTTGATAAATATTTATTAGATTTAGAGAATTTGAGTTCCTAAGATTGAAAAAAGCTAAAAATAGCATTTTGAGAAAATCAGCTTTAAAGTTTTCTAAGTTAAATATATAATAATAAGTAGATGATTTATATTTTTATTGATTACAACATTAATAGTTTGATTTTTCACATAATTTTTACATCAAAAGATGCAAAAGACTTTATAGAATACGAAAATCACAAAAATGAAAAATCGATATTTTGACCATTTTTGGCCAAAATCCAGTAGTGTTCCCCCTTAAACCTAAATTAAGGAAATATTTATTTCTGCATTATTACAAAAGCAATATTTGGCTGAATAAAATTAAAATATTTATTAATTATTTTAATGTTTAAATTTTTAAATAAGAATTCTGCTTTTAGAAATCTATACATACATAAATTTATTCTGAAATCCACAACAAGTCATATAGGTATGTAAACTGCCAAATAACAACTACTCAGTCATAAGGGAAATATATATAAAGTTCTAACAACTTATTTATGAAATAATTGTTATCTTAAATTTATTACAAGCATTATTGTAATGACTAGGTTCAGTAACTGGCATATTAAGCACATTGAAGTAAATGTGGAATGTGTGAAGTGCTTCATACTATTAAGCAGTATGAAAGATTAGATAAATAAAGCGTTGTTTAATTATAAACTATTAATTTTCAAATTTCAATGCCAAGAATAGAATTACTATTTTTAAAATTATGTCTAAATGAATTATAGGCATACTGTGTTATTAGGGCAGTTCCAGACCACCACTGTAAGGCAAATTTCACAGTAAAGTGAATCACAGCATTTTTTTCATTTATTAATGCATATAAAAATTTGAAAACATATTTACTATATTATTCATTAAGTACACACTAGTGCAATGTATAAAAAATTCAGCCAGATGGCCACATTTTAAAGTATACACATATCATCTTGGAGAATCAGATTTGATTCCAGGTTTTGCATCTTCAGTTTTTCAGGATGGCTCCAGGCTCAGCCCAAATATGTATTAATTTATATTTTATATACCTATTCTTAGTATTTTTTGAAAATAATCTTCAATTTGAGACATAAAATAAAAAACATAGAATATAACTGAGAAGCACCAAAAAGCAATGTATGCATTTGTGAGCATCTCCCAGGAGAAAATTAACTCAAAGTTGGGAATTACCTGAATTTCTAAATATGTTAAATTATAGTCTTTATTTTTTAAACAATTAAGCATAAACATTTTATATTTTATAAATAAAGTCACTATGACCAAAATATTTTTAGTCATAGAAACTTTTTATAAAAAAAAAAATATATAAATGCGAAAATGAAACCAATAATTAACTATATAAAATTTATATTATTTCATATTAAATTAAAAATGAAAAAAATTTGAAAAATTTACTTTAAAGTTTAGTTGAGTTTCCAATTGTTCTTTGATTTTGTTAAATGATTTTTGTTGTTCTTTTTGCTGATCATAATAATTTTCTATTAAGCTCATTTTTTCTAATCTTTCTTTATCAAGATCTTTCAGATTCTGTTCTAAAGTACTCCGAAGCATTTTAATTTGTCCTTCTAAAGCATAGTTTTGTTCTTTTAATTTCTTCAACTAAATAATTGAAAATTTTATCTTACATAGAAATATATAACAAGTATTGATTAGAAATTAAATAATAATTAATAATAATACAGAACAAATTAATTAATTATTTTAATGTTTTTCTGACAATATTTATTATACAACAGAAGTTAATATTTAAATATATGCCTAACATAATAATAATAATAATAATAAATAAAATTAGCATTACAAAATTTAAAGTATCACACTATAGCTTAGGCACTTACAAATTCATTTCAAAGTTCCACTTCTAGACATCATAATCTAACAACTTAAAAATATTTATAATTTCTGCATATTAGGGACATATCACATCTCTTCAATTTCACTTTAACACTATCCCAGACTATTTGCATTTATATTCAACAACTAAATATCACCAGTAATATTACTGCCTTAGTATATCACATATCTTTCTTATGTTCCTCTAATATTTGTTTCAAATTCCATCCTTACTCTTATGTTTGGATGTGGAAATAAAAAATGAATTATAAAATTTTGAATGTTTTATATTCTAATTAAGAACAGAATTTATAATTTATTTGAAGGTAGCTGAAGAAAGCCCTTTGTTAGAATTAAAGTATTTAATTTTGAATAAAATAATTTGAATTTCCTATTAGTGTAATAAAAAAAAGATTTTGAATTGATATTGGATAAATCAGAGATTCTCATATATAATCAGAAGAAAATATTTTCATATATAAATGTGAGAGTTTAAGAAAATGCTGGTAATAACTATGTTAAATATCTGTTTATTGTATAGTTATTTTTATAGAAAACTAACTACAATTTTATATTCTGCATATTATATTGTAGTTAGTTTCCTATAAAACTTATGTAGTGTTAAATTATGTTATATGGAATTAAAGTTTACCACAAATTCTAAACCAAATTGGATAAAAACCATATTCTATAAATATCATGTAGTGGGAGGGTTGCTGTAATTTTCTAATGGTGTTAGAGCAAAACTATGTTATATGGGGATTATCTGTATTTATAAAATTTCCAATTCAAAATAAATTAACAGAAGTTGTCAAAAAAGTGTTTTAAAGTAGATTCATACTTATCTAATCAAAATCAGTATAAATTATGTATTTAGTCAAAGAAAAAATTATTTTCAAATAAAAATTTAATGAATAAGTAAACGAATTGCTTATTTACTACTATAAAAAGTAATCAATTTTTATCATACTAACAGAAAAATCAATACAATTCACAAGAAGTAATCATGAATATATTTTCAGCCAAATAAAAATTTTTCTTGAAAACTCAAAAGAGAGAGTAATGAGTGAATTTTTCTTGAGAACCTTATGTGAAATATGCTATACTTGCTTCAGAGAGAGAGTTTTATTTATTTATAAAAACAACTATCATCAAAAATTATACATTTGTTCAATTTCTGCATTGATATATTTTTTCTAATGTTATTTTAAATACAGTAAACTTTATTTAAGTAATTATTTATTACTATTATTTATTTAAGTAAATTATTTATATTATTCAATATCATTTTCAAATTTTTAAATTATATTGGCATAACAGCATATTTTTTCTTAGAAACATATATTTGTTATAGCATATTTTTTGTTATGATGTCATTTAAAAAATGACATCATGTAAATGAAAAATTTTAGATTTTTAAGATTTTTTTCAAAACAAGATTTAAATAAAGATTTTTGACAAATTTTTGCAATGTAACAATAATGGAATTAAGAATTCAAATTAAGATTATCTATTTTCATTATATGAAATGCATCAAAACAGAATTATTGATATATGTTTTAGGAGTGGAGGCTACTATATAATAATTGATAGCTTATCACATATCTTCCTCAAATAAAACATTTTGATGAACTTTTAATTCAGTGGAAACATTTTATGTTCATTGAATTATTTAGTTTATAATAACTAACTTATACTAAATACTTAATAATAGTACTTTATAAAGAATAATATATTAAACAAAATTTTAAGCTATTCAAAATAAACTATGAATAAAAAAATTTATTTAAATTATAATAGATAAAAGACTTAATAATAAAAAGTATTGTATTAATTAAAATCTCATTTTATCCAATATGAAATATAATACACAGTTTAACTATTGTGCATTATTTCATATATGATTGAAACATACTTGATTGAAAGATATGAAAAACTTAGTAATTGTTATGCTTCCCAACTGAACTAGATATCTGTTTGTGTTAAAGATTTAGATTTTGCAATATCATTACTGTGTCATGTTTTTCTACTAAACTAAGCAATTTTTTTTTTTAAATAATCATGTCATTAAATATATATTTAATGATGTATATACTATTTATATAAACTATCTTTTTTTTTAGTCTTCTAGCTTTTGTTTTGACTGCTAGTGACGATTGTCACCCTTTTAGTTATTAATTTTTACTTGTTTTTATGTTGAATCAAAATTTGCATTCTTTACAATTAATTAATGTTTTATTAGTTCTTTGTGGAGTTTGCCATTTTTATTTTATTTTGTTTTCTTGGCCCTTTCTCTTCTGTTATTTATTTTCTTCTTTTAGACTTTGTGTTATGTTCATTTTTTGAACTCCCTGCAATTAGGCTTACTTATTTAGTGTAACTAGTTTTCAGTCATTTTTGCTTATACTCTTCTTATTTAGTGTAACTAGGCTTACTTATTTAGTGTAACTAGTTTTCAGTCATTTTTGCTTATACTCTTTTTGTTTTGTTTTAATTTCACATTTTAATTTTATTTGTTTTCAAGCAAGTGCCTTATTTTTTCTCTTTTTTGCACTTGTTATTCCCTTAATTGGTTCCTCCTAGTTTGATTTTTCTTTATTTGTTCCTTATGATTTTGTTTCAATGTTTTTGCTTTTGTTTTTTTGCCAGTGGCAATTGACACCTTTTGCTTTGTTTTTAATTTTCATTTCTACATATTTTTAGTTGAAACTAGATTTGTTTTAGTAATAATTAATTTATGACTAATTGGTTCTTCGCTCTGTTTGCCATTTTTTT